>CM064580.1:54329514-54337014 GCA_032716605.1 Paralithodes platypus
CACACACACACAATACCGTCAACCCATCCAACACACCCAGTAGACAGCAGCGTTCATTGAGTCATCGCGCCCCGGACAAGGAGATATGTAAATGAACGGACAATTGGGTTCTGGTCCGGGTGAGTGAGTTTCCAGTGCCTCTCACGTCTGCCCGCGTTGCTGTGTTTGAGGACCTGCATGGGTGTCCTATACAGTAAGGCTCAAGAGTCGTTTTTCTGGACTCCCTTCTCCCTCATATATACTGTGTATGTATGTATATACAGAGTGTATATATATATATATATATATATATATATATATATATATATATATATATATATATATATATATATATATATATATATACAGTCTCTCTCTCTCTCTCTCTCTCTCTCTCTCTCTCTCTCTGGTACACCTTCCACCCTCTCCCTTGCGTATCTTGGTATAATCTCTTTGGCTTGGGATGTTTTTAGCACCTTGACATTCAGACTGAGCTTACTTTCCCTTCCTGGCTCGCTTTCATGTTATTCCTGAAAATCTCTCTTTCTTTTAACTAGCAATATATCTCACTATTTATCACTCCACTCACTCTTTCACTCTCTGTCTGTCTCTCAACTAGCAATATCTCACTAATTATCACTCTACTCTCTCTCTCTCTCTCTCTCTCTCTCTCTCTCTCGGCCTGACCAAGCGCCCTAAACACACTGCAGTTTGCCAAGTTATTACATTACCATAAATTCTCAGGCATTTTTCCCTATTTAACTCTTCGGGTTTACACTTTCAGGGGAGATGGGTCGTTTTTCTGGTCCCCTTTCTCCCTCATGTTTAGCCCCATTAGTGTTCAGATTCTAAGATGTTTGCCCCATTAGTTTGGTGATTTTAAGACCTTTCATGCCATTTAGTTGTCTATATTATTCCTGACGAGCGATAGCGAGCCTGAAATTTAAAGAGGAACCGGCCTTCGGACGAGCTACAAAACTTATTCCATCGCTTAGAAGAATGAGCTATGAGGACCGGTTGAGAGCTCTTGATCTCTTCCCGTTGGAGACAAGCAGACTACTAGGTCAGCTCATTGAAGTTTTTATAATACTTAATAGGTTTGACAATGTGGATTATAGGTAAATGTTTAGCGTAAATATGAATACAACACGCAACCATGGCTGGAAATTAGAATTGAAAAGGTTCAGCACTAGTATTTGTGGAATCTTTTTTCACATATAAGATCTGTTCTACCTGGAACAATCTTCCCTCCGAAGTTGTAAACAGTTCTTCAGTAGAGCAGTTCAAGAAGAGAGTAGATAGTATTTTGCACACCCTGTAAAGAGTGTAGTGCACTACATAAGATCTCTCAACAAGGTCTACCGTCTCCGAGACTAACTATTCCTTATAACTCCTTGTAACCCTCTCTCTCTCTCTCTGTGTGTCTCTCTCTCTCTCTCTCTCTCTCTGTGTCTCTCTCTCTCTCTCTGTGTCTCTCTCTCTCTCTGTGTCTCTCTCTCTCTCTCTGTGTCTCTCTCTCTCTCTCTGTGTCTCTCTCTCTCTCTCTCTCTCTCTGTGTCTCTCTCTCTCTCTGTGTCTCTCTCTCTCTCTCTGTGTCTCTCTCTCTCTCTCTCTCTCTCTCTCTCTCTCTCACGCACGACTCCAGAGCTTGAATACCTGTTGTAATTAACTTTAAATATACTGCCACGCTTTTATGCATTGTAAGTTGGTTAGTGTTCATTTTTGTGACATTTGTTCTTAATAGTTTCGCTATATTACATTCCCTGGCTTTATTGCAAATCTGGTGTGTGTGTGTGTGTGTGTGTGTGTGTGTGTGTGTGTGTGTGTGTGTGTGTGTGTGTGTGTGTGTGTGTGTGTGTGTGTGTGTGTGTGTGTGGATGGTGTGTGTGGGTGGGTGGGTGGGTGGGTGGGTGGGTGGGCGTGTGTGTGTGTGTGTGTGTGTGTGTGTGTGTGTGTGTGTGTGTTTCTGGACCCCCTTCTCCCTCAGGCTTATCATTCATATTAGTTTTGAAATTTTAAGACGTTCGTTCCATTAGTTTGGCGATAGTGACCATTCACCTCATTTCTTGGTCAATATTAAGACCTTTCGTGCCATTTAAGTTTCGATTTGTTTCCTAGCGAACGATAGCGAGCCTGTAATTTTAGAAGGAACCGGCCTTCGGCTGAGACATTTTTCTACCGAAAAAATGTACAAATATATCTTGAATGGGGGTCTAAGGGGCGTTTTTTTTAAAGTTTGATGGAGGTCTAGGGAGGAAACTAAAAAACAAATAATACTGATAATAATAAAGAAATACATGGACTAAAAAATAAACACTCCCGACACGAAGGCTATCTTAAGGGGAGGCAGACCGTTTTTCTGGACCCCCTTCTCCCTAATGTTTAGCCCCACTAGTTTTGAGATTATAAGACGTTCGGCCCATTAGTTTGGCGATTTTAACACCTTTCGCCCCATTTCGTAGTCAATTTTTTTCCTGGCGAGCGATAGCGAGCCTGCAATTTTAAGAGGAACGGGCCTTCGGCCGGGAAATTTTTCTACCAAAATTTTTACAAATTTATCTTGAAGGGGGGTCTAGGGGGTGTTTTTGTGGAGGGAGCTGCACCAAGGGGTAGACCGAGGAAGACCTGGGATCGGACTATACGTGCCGATCTCAAATCCAAGAACTTGACAAGTGAAGCAGCCCTTAACAGGGTTGCCTGGAACGCCGCCATTAGGACAAGAGACTGAAACTGCACTTATGTGTGGAACACTCAGTTTTAAAATGTTATGTATGTATGTATTTATGTTAATATGTTATGTTATGTTGTTATTATGTTATGTTATGTTATTATGTTATGTTATGTTATTATGTTATGTTGTTATTATGTTATGTTATGTTATTATGTTATGTTATGTTGTTATGTTATGTTGTTATGTTATGTTATTATGTTATGTTAATGTTATTATGTTGTTATTATGTTATGTTATGTTATGTTGTTATTGTTATGTTATGTTATTATGTTATGTTATTATGTTGTTATGTTATTATGTATGTTATGTATTTAAAATGTTATGTATGTTATTATGTATGTTATGTATTTAAAATGTTATGTATGTTATTATGTATGTTATGTATTTAAAATGTTATGTATGTATAGTTATGTTATTATGTTATGTTGTTATTATGTTATGTTATTTTATTATGTATGTTATGTATTTAAAATGTTATGTATGTATGTTGTTATTATGTTATGTTATTATGTATGTTATGTATGTTATGTTATGTTATTATGTATGTTATGTATTTAAAATGCTATGTATGTATGTATTTATGTTTTCTAAGCTTGATGGAGGTCTAGGGAGGTAAATAACAAAATATATAAATAAATGAATTAAAAAAAAAAAAAAAAAAAAAAAAACACGGTCTGCCTCCCCTTAAGGGGAGATATCGACTTGAGGGATTTTTTTCTGGACCCCTTTCTCCCTCATGTTTAGCCCATTGCTTTTGAGATTTTAAGACAGTCGCCCCATTAGTTTGGCGATTTTAAGAACTTTCGCTCCATTTCCGTCAATTTTAAGACCTTTCGTGCAATTTAGGTGTCTATTTTATCCTGGCGAGTGATAGCGAGCCTGTAATTTAAGAGGAACCGGCTTTCAGCCGGGACATTTTTCTACCGAAAAATGTACAAATTTATCTTGAAAGGGGGTCAAGGGGGTGTAATCTTAAGCTTGATGAAAAAGTAGGGAAAACACTAAATGCCTCCCCTTAACTGTCAACTATATCTGGTGAACTGGAACAGCTCCTATCCTCGACCGCTACCAATCCCTAGTGAGCCACGGGTATTTAACGATCCATAACTTTATCCTCTGGTCACTTCAAGATGTACTGTATATACGCGAGGGTAATTCTAGATAATAATTATAACTCCAGATAGTCTAGTCATTCCTAGATACATAGGATAATATATAGCTCGATGCTCTAGTTACCGGTACTTCAAGGGGGACTTCCATACAACGGTCGGAGGGAGAGGTGAGTGGGGAGCGAGCCTTCTGCTTTGCTATCTTTGCCTTCCACTTTGTAGCACATTTTAATTTTAGCATCAAGTCCGGACTGCCTAGTAGGGACCGCAATGTCTGTGTATCAATGTAACTCTATGTAACTCTCTCCACACAAACACACGCCCACCCAACAGCCATCAATCCTCTCCATTTCCATTTGCCGGCGTGTGAAGAGAGAGAGAGAGAGAGAGAGAGAGAGAGAGAGAGAGAGAGAGAGAGAGAGAGAGAGAGAGAGAGAGAGAGATTTACATAGATACACTGATCACACAGACCTTACGATCCCAGCGAGGTGGTCAGGACTAAATTCTAGTAGAGATAGCTAACCCGAGTCAGGTGCAGTGGAAGGAAAGGATAGCAAAGAAGAGAGAGAGCGAGAAAGAGAATTAGAGAATTAGAGAGTGTGAGAGTGTGTGAGTGTGAGTGTGTGTGTGTGTGTGTGTGTGTGTGTGTGTGTGTGTGTGTGTGTGTGTGTGTGTGAAGGTCCCTCAGTCAGACACCCACTGGAAGAGAGAGAGAGAGAGTGTGTGTGTGTATGTGTGTGTGTGTGTGAAGGTCCCTCAGTCAGACACCCACTGGAAGAGAAAGAGAGAGAGAGAGTGTGTGTGTGTGTGTGTGTGTGTGTGTGTGTGTGTGTGTGTGTGTGTGTGTGTGTGTGTGTGTGTGTGTGTGTGTGTGTGTGTGTGTGAAGGTCCCTCAGTCAGACACCCACTGGAAGAGAAAGAGAGAGAGAGAGTGTGTGTGTGTGTTGTGTGTGTGTGTGTGTGTGTGTGTGTGTGTGTGTGTGTGTGTGTATACGTTTGATTGTGAAGGTCCCTCAGTCAGACACCCACTGGAATACATATTGTGTTGTTGTTGTTGTTGTTGTTGTTGTTGTTGTTGTTGTTGTTGACGCAGTACCCTGGACCGACAAATGGCCCCTCCTGTTGTGTGAGCCTAACCTGGGAGAAATGTCAAGGGGAGGGGAGGGGGGGGGGGGGGGATGGTCTGAGGAACTACTACCGGTGAAGGAGAACTAAATGGCCGACTTGCGAATTTTGGTCTTTAAGGAAGTTGGAGCTGTAGATAACGACATGTAACATAATTTACAGCTAAAATACGGTCGTAGTACATATATAAATACATAAAATCCAATTCAACATACCATTTATCCATCAGAAACGTACATTATTATCACATTTCTCTTTAATATCAATGTTCACGGCTCCAACTTCCTTATAGCTTGAAACTCGCAAGTGGTCAATTGGAGAGTCGGAATGTCACACACGAAAGTTTCCTCCCTAGACCTCCATCAAGCTTAGAAAAACACCCCCTAGACCCCCCTTCAAGATAAATTTGTACATTTTTCGGTTCCTCTTAAAATTGCAGGCTCGCTATCGGTCGCCAGGAAATAATCGACACCTAAATGGCACGAAGGTCTTAACATGGACAACGAAATGGGGCGAAAGGTGTTAAAATCGCCAAACTAATGGGCCGAACGTCTTATAATCTCAAAACTAGTGGGGCTAAACATTAGGGAGAAGGGGGTCCAGAAAAACGGTCTGGCCTCCCCTTAAGCGTTATTTCCACATAGCGATTTTGATAAGTTGTTTTGTCTTTTGTTCGTCTAAGTTTTGGTTTGTTTATTTTGCCCGTTTTACATTATAATATTTAGACGATTGTATGCAGCTTAGGAAGGATTTGTGGTACTTGGAATAATTAATGGGTTAACGCTCTGTATACAACATCTGGCAGACAGAATTACATCATACAGAGCGAGCCAAACAAAATAAAAACCTTGATATGAATTATTGGGTTTTGTGTCGAGTCAAAAGTATATATTTGTCTCTCCCTTCTTCAACAAACTTATTAAAACAGTGAATATGTAGTGCGATGTGTGTGTGTGTGTGTGTGTGTGTGTGTGTTTGTGTGTGTGTGTTTGGTTTGTCCGTGTTTTGTGTGTTTATTATTGTGTGATGAGTGTGTGTGTGTTGTTGTTTGTTGTATTATACTGTTCGTGAGAGAGAGAGAGAGAGCGAGAGTGAGAAGGTCAAAGGGTAAAGGGACGCATACATGTAGAAATAGGAAGGGTAGGTGATATTAATGAACAGACAGGGGACGGATTGAAAAATATAAATGGGGTATATATACAGTATATATATATATATATAATAATCTATATATAAAATATAAAGATATATATAATTTATATATTTATCTGTGTGTGTGTATATGTGTGTGTGTGTATATGTGTGTGTGTGTATATGTGTGTGTGTGTGTGTGTATGTGTGTGTGTGTGTGTGTGTATCTGTGTGTGTGTGTTTTTTTGTCTTTCCTTTCTGTATTCATACTCTGAGTATTAGTTGTGTTTGAAAGTAGCCCAGCTGTTATCTGGTGTAATGGTGCATGAGTGGACGAGTGAAGAGAGAGAAGCTTAAGGGGAGTCACCGGATTATTTTGGTCTTTCTCTTCTTATCTCTCTTTCCCTGGCTTGTATCCATTCGGCCCCATTCATCCAACTGTTTTCAAACGTTTATCCCCATCCAGATGTAGATTTATTCCTGGCGAGCGATAGCGAGCCAGCATTGTATGGAGAAATCCGGCTTCGCCGGAGAAATTTTTCTATCGGGGGGGGGGGAAAATTGGACAAAATTTAGCCTGACTGTCCAAAACAAAAAATATATACTGTATATGCTGGGCTCGTTACCTGTTTTTGCTCGCCAGGATAAATATTTGACACCTGGATGGGGGGTGGGAAACGTCTTAAAAACAGTAGGCTGAATGTGGCCGAATGGATACACGACACTAGCCAGAGGAAATTGCAAAGAAGGTTTTGCAGGTCAGAAGCCAGCAAAGCCAGAGAAAAAAGCCAAGAGAAACACCATAAGCCGAGCGAAAGATAAAAAACAAAGGCGATAAAAAAACGAATTAGGCTCCCTTAAAACAGAAATAGGGGAAGGTGTGAAAGTTAGAGCACTTGGTTAAAGAGTTATGGGGGAAACTTCTAAATTGAGAGAGAGAGAGAGAGAGAGAGAGAGAGAGAGAGAGAGAGAGAGAGAGAGAGAGAGAGAGAGAACACTAGACTAAGGCGTTATGGAGGAAAGTTCCAAATTGTGAGTTGTGTTGTGTGAGAGAGTTACATTACATAGAGTTAAGGGGGGTGACCTGCTTTTTGTTATTTCTGTCCTTTTCTCTCTTTCTCTGGCTTGTATCCATTCGGCCCCATTCAGCCAACTATTTTAAGACGTTTATCCCCATCTAGGTGTCGATTTCTTCCTGGCGAGCGATAGCGAGCCAGCATTATATGAAGAAATCCGGCTTCGCCGGAAACATTTTTCTATCGAAAAATGTACAAATGTAGCCTGCTGTCAAACAAAAATAAAAAATATGCTGGCTCGCTACCGCTCACCAGTAAAAGATTGACACCTGGATGGGGATAAACGTCTTAAAACAGTAGGTTGAATGGGGCCAAATGGATACAAGCCAGATAAAGATAGAAAAGGACA
>CM064580.1:54339514-54387014 GCA_032716605.1 Paralithodes platypus
TTATTTACTGTTTTCATTGTTGTAGTTTGTTCTCTAGACTCTCATAAAGCATATAAAAGACCTCTTTAAGATATATTTGTAAATTTTTCGGTAGATAACATTTCCCGGCCAATGGCCGATCCCTCCTAAACTACAGGCTCGCATTCGCTTGTCAGGAAAATATTGATACCTAAATGGTGCGAAAGGTCTTTAAATTATTAAAGGATTGGGGGCGAAAGGTCTTAAAATGGACAACCTAAAGGGGGGGAACTTTTACAAATCTCATAAATGAAGGGTTTAAATATGAGGGAGAAGGGGGCTTCGAAAATACACCCCTTTAAAGTGAGAGAGAACAATAGAACAGAGCTTTGATGTGAACAATAAATATGTGAGTGTATCTTTCAGGGGAGGGTATTCCATTTGATATTTGATTTTCTTATTATTTTATATTTTCCTTAAGTTTGCTCCCTGGGCGTCTATCAAGGTTTAAAAAAAAAAAAAAAAATAAAAAAAAAATAATAATAATAATAATAATAATCCCAAAATTCCACTTCTTAATATATTTGTACATTTTTCAGTACAAAAATGTCCAGGCCGAAAGCTGGTTCCTCTTATATTACAGGCTCGTTATTGCTCGCCAGAGTCCGAGTGTAGGGGGTGAGACAGTGAAGCACAGGAACGAGGTGGCCTCAGAGATGGGGTCGCCTCGGGCCATGAGTGAGCACCGTGCCTCATGTGATGGCAAGATGGCTGGTGCTCGTTGTACTCTACGTTCTTCACGCATGTCTCACTCCCTAGACTGGAACAAGACCTCACGGGATTCACTATTCATTGTAAAGCGGTGAATGTTCAGGCTCTCAGCCTATGCCCGAGAGGGAGTAAGTTGGAATAGGCTATAGGAAAAAAAACCCACACATATACTATATATATATATATATATATATATATATATATATATATATATATATATATATATATATATATATATATATATATATATATATATATATATTATATATTATGTATATGTATGTATGTACAGTGTGTATGTATGTATGTATGTATGTATGTATGTATGTATGTATGTATGTTGTATGTATGAAGTATGTCGTATGTATGTATGTATGTATGTATGTATGTATGTATGTATGTATGTATGTATGTGTGTGTGTGTGTGTGTGTGTGTGTGTGTGTGTGTGTGTGTGTGTGTGTGTGTGTGTGTGTGTGTGTGTGTGTGTGTGTGTGTGGTGTGTGTGTGTGTGTGTGTGGTGTGTGTGTGTGTGTGGTGTGTGTTGTGTGTGTGTGTGTGTGTGTGGGTGTGTATGTGTGTGTGTGTGTGTGATTGTGTGTGTGGTGTGTCCAAACTCAATGTATGTATTATGTATGTATGTATGTATGTATGTATGTCTGTATGTACCGAGAAACATGTTGTATGTGTGTGTGTGTGTGTGTGTGTGTGTGGTGTGTGGTACTCCGAGGACTCCAAACCAACTTTGCACTCCGAGGACTCCAAACACATGTGGCACTCCGAGGACTCCAAACACATGTGGCACTCCGAGGACTCCAAACCAGGATACTCACATCAAAATTCCGCGCACGTATATTATATAATTGTATTCTTTTAAATACCGGTAATCAATATTTCATTAATTCAATCTTTCAAAATTTTGCTCTGTCGTAAATGTACTCTTTTATAAGTCCACTCCTTCATCTACACGTCTGTAAATCCAATATGTTATTAATTGATTAGTTTATTAATCCACTCTTTCATAAATCCACACTTTTATGAATCCACTTTCATAAATCTTCTCATATAAATAAACCTTTACATAAATCTACGTTCATTAATCCACTCTTTCATAAATCTACGCTTATAGGTCCACTGTTCCGTCAATCTATGCTTACAAATCCACTCTTTCATAAATCTACGCTTATAGGTCCACTGTTCCGTCAATCTATGCTTACAAATCCACTCTTTCATAAATCTACGCTTATAGGTCCACTGTTTCCGTCAATCTATGCTTACAAATCCACTCTTTCATAAATCTACGCTTATAGGTCCACTGTTCCGTCAATCTATGCTTACAAATCCACTCTTTCATAAATCTACGCTTATAGGTCCACTGTTCCGTCATCTATGCTTACAAATCCACTCTTTCATAAATCTACGCTTATAGGTCCACTGTTCCGTCAATCTATGCTTACAAATCCACTCTTTCATAAATCTACGCTTATAGGTCCACTGTTCCGTCAATCTATGCTTACAAATCCACTCTTTCATAAATCTACGCTTATAGGTCCACTGTTCCGTCAATCTATGCTTACAAATCCACTCTTTTATATATTTACTGTACGATTATGAATCCACTTTTTCATAAATCTATGCTTATAAGCCCTTTTTCATCAATATACGTTTATACATCCACTTTTTCGTAAATGTACGCTTATAAATCCACTCTTTCATAAATTTAAATTTACCAGTACTCTTATAAATTCACTCCTTCAAAAATCCACTTTTCATAAGTACACGTTATGATCAAGTAAAGTTTTATATTTTGTTATCAACAGGTGTGTATTGATCCGCATCCATTAGTCCCTCTTGTTCCGTAATTACAGTGTTTCATACATTCAATGTCATAAATATAATTTATTTCATACACCAGGCAGGCACAGTTCCATAAATATTTCACTTTTATCATTCCAGTTTCATTAATTCGCACTTTCTGATAAATCCAGCTCAATAAATCAACAGTTTATAATAAATCCAGAAATGTGAGTCAACACTTTATCATAAATCCACACTTTCTCTATAATCCAGTTTCATGAATTCACACTCATATTCCAGTATCATAAATACACACTTCCTCATAAATCCAGGTCCGTAAATCCACTTTTTCATAAATACAGCTTCATAAATCCACTTTCTCATAAATCCAGTTTCATAAATTCACACTCATAAATCCGGTTTCATAAATCAACACTTTCATAAATCCTGTTTCATATTTTCATACTTTCTCATAAATCCATTTTCACAATCCAGTTTCATAAATCCACTTTCTAATCAATCTAGTATCATAAATCCACACTTTCACATTAATTCAGTTTGATAAATCCACTCATAATCCAGTTTCATTAATCCACACTATGTCAAAAATCCAGTTTCATAAATCCAATATCTAATAAAGCTTCATAAATCTACACTCATAAATCCAGTTTCATAAGTACAGTCAACTCCTATAATCCGCAGTCTCAGAATATTGTTTAGGCTTATGATAAGCTACATTGTTTCATAAATTCACATGCTTCCATAAATCCACATTGTTCCATAAATCCATATTGTTCAATAAATCCACATTGTTCCATAAATCCATATTGTTCAATAAATTTAAATTATTTTGTAAATCCACATTGTTCCATAAATACACATTATTCCATAAATCCAATATATCCAATGTGTCATAAATGCTGGGTCTTATATCGACGTCATTAATCCATGGCTTAATAATACATTTGAATCATTTCATCGAAAGGGGTGAAGTCACAGAGTGTGAGGTGAAGCTGAACGGTCAGGCTATGGAGATCGTCAACTCTTTTAAGTATCTGGGCAGTGTGTTGAGTAAAGATGGGACTATGGATGAAGAGGTGCGGGAGAGGGTACAACAGGGGAAGAGGGTTGTAGGAACGCTAAAAGCAGTAACAAGAAATAGGGTGGTCAGTATGGAAGTGAAGAAGTCCTTGCATGACAGTGTGGTAATCCCGACACTGACCTACGATAGCGAAGAATGGACGTTGGTTGAGAGACTCAGACCAAGAGTGAGAGCAGTGGAAATGAATTACTTAAGGAGTGCGTGCGGAGTTACATGGAGGGATAGACAGACTAATGAGGAAGTAAGAAGGAGGTGTGGTGTGGAGGTAGATGTGCTGGAAAGTGTGAAAAGGAACAACTTGAGATGGTTCGGCCATATGGAACGTATGGAAAGCGAGAGAATGACTAAGAGGGTGTACGAGAGCGAGGTGGAGGGACAGAGGGGGAGAGGTAGACCGAATATGAGGTGGAAGGATGGAGTGAGGAACTACATGAACGAAGGCGGTGCTGGTTGGGGGGAGGGGCGTCGACTGACTGGGGACAGAGGTGCATGGGGGCGGTTCGTTCGTGGCCACCCCTAGAAACCCACTTTCAAGATAAATTTGTACATTTTTTGATAGAAAAATATACCGGCTGAAGAACGGTTTATCTTAATTACAGGCTCGCTATCGCTCGCCAGGAAAAACATCGACACCTAACTGGCACGAAAGGTCCAACAAACGCTTGCAGATATTACTGTACTTATATTGCACTGCATCAAACAGCTGGGGATAAAAAGTAATATTTTATGTGATATTTAATTGAACTCGTGATTAAAATATAATGTCAACACTTGAACACATGCTGTGATTAATATATAGATTTTAGAGAGAGAGAGAGAGAGAGAGAGAGAGAGAGAGAGAGAGAGAGAGAGAGAGAGAGAGAGAGAGAGAGAGAGAGAGAGAGAGAGAGAGAGAGGAGAGAGAGAGAGGAGAGAGAGAGAGTTGAGAGAGATAGAGAAAGAGAGAGAGAGAGAGAGAGAGAGAGAGAGAGAGAGAGAGAGAGAGAGAGAGAGATTACATCCCCTAGAGTCCTAGACCCACTTTCAAGATAAATTTGTATATTTTTCGGTAGAAAAATATACCGGCTGAAGTCCGGTTCCTCTTAAATTACAGGCTCGCTATCGCTCGCCAGGAAAACATCGACACCTAAATGGCACGAAAGGTCTAAAAATTGTCAGAAATGGAGTGAAAGTTCTTTAAATCGTCAAACTATTGGGGCGCACGTCTTAAAATCTCTAAAGTAATGGTGCTAAACATGAGGGAGAATGGGGTAGAGAAAAAAATCCCTCTAGTGTAAATCTCCCCTTAATGAATGGACTAGATTCATGTTGTTTGCGATGGCCAAAGTAATGCAACCCCATACACATTTCCTGCACAGTCGCCCAAATAAGTGATGTCGCGGCAACAAGTATATTTCGATTATTAATTGGTATCAGCATTATCTAAGCTATAATTAATTGTTTCGAGTGAGATAATCCATACATGTTCCTATCTTTACACACCTTATTTAACATCTGACAGACATTAATACAGCACACTGTGAGCAAAACGTAATGACAGCAGACACGACTTATTTGGCCAACCTTACAGTCACTCGTAAATATTCGTGGACCCTCTTATCTTTTGTCTTTATGCAATTATAACTATCTAGATTGATTTTTGGATGGAACTTGCTTTTCAATAAAGAGCACATATAATTTTGTAGTTGATGTATAGAAAATTATGTTCATAAAATAGGTGAGGTCCACGATTTTTTATGAGTGACTGTACTCTCTCTCTCTCTCACACGCAACCCAGACCCCAAATAATAGTGTCCCGGCTTGCCACTCTTCTTATATTCTTTTGACTGCCTTGATGGTGTAATGGTTAGAGTGTTTAAGATCTGTATGTGGTAACCCAGGTTCGAATCCCGGTAGGATCACATGCTCCCATTAATTTCGTTGGGAAGGTATTTGGTGTGTGGAGTGAAATTAATAAATTAGAATACCAAATCAAATGTATGTACCCCTTTGAAGGTTATGACGCATTATGACATTTTATTCTGGCTATCAATGGACGATTATATTCAGATTAGTAAGGGTGTATGGAAGGCAGAGAGTTAATTGAGATAGTATATACCCTGTTGATGCCCACAGATCCTTCCTAAGCTATGTAGAATCGTCTAATGATAGCCAGAAGAAACTATGTCAAACTACGTCATAATTTTCAGAGCATTGTTGTTGTTATTATTGTTGTTGTTCCCCAGACTGTTTGACCGAACAGCACCAAGGTCCCGAGCATGGCCAAGGCCATAACCGAGTGCCCCCACAGAACCCTCCCTGCTATACCACAAAGAATGTCCAGATGACCGAAGCCGCTCCCAGGCGAGGAGCTGAGAAGGGTGCGTAAATGCCGGGGCCACAGAAGCCCCACCCAGGGTCCTTGTGCCCCTAAATAATTATTAAGGGAAAGTTGAAGGGCAAAGGAAAAATGTGATGCTTAGGTTGGCAGTAGAGAGGTCAATCTACGGAACAGACGCCGCCACTTGAGATTAGAAACATATATGTGAAAGGAACAATCACAGTAAGATATGGGTATGGCATTGAATGCTTAACTCTCACTCTGATAGACCAGCCCATCACCACATGACTAGAACCCAATCCTCTCAGCATCAGCTAGGAAAGGCCCTAGAAAGCCGCCAAAGGGGGTGATAGCTCCCCCATTTCAGTGGGCACCCGCCTTGGCCGTGGACACCATCCTCCTCCTACTGACTCCCCCCACTCCTCCTCTCTCCTCCTCCCTTAAAGGTTATAGGGGTTAGTACTCACCAGCAGAAAGGGTTAACTTGGCCGTCGACACCATCCTCCTCCTACTGACGCTCCCCATTCCTCCTCCCCCTCCTCCCTCCTCCCCTCCCTCCTCTGGTCGTCTGGCCAGGGTGGTGGTGGGGGTGGTGGTGGGGGTGGCGGGGCAGGGGGTGGCTGGGGCGGAGTTAGAGTGCTCGTCCATAGCGTAGTCTGTGTAGTAGTCTTCTTCGCCTTAAGGGGAGGTTTGTAGTTTGTTCCCTAGACCTCCTTCAAGCTCAAAATTACACCCCCTTGACCCCCTTTTAAGATAAACTTGTACATTTTTCGGGAGAAAAATTTACCGGCCAAAGGCCGGTTCCTCTTAAATTTCAGGCCCGCTATCGCTCGCCAGGAAAAAATCGACACCTAAATGGCACGAAAGGTCTTAAAATTGACTGGGGGGGGGGGGGGGGGACTTCACCGTAATTTGGGGGTTTGGGGCATGTTGGGGGAAGATGCGTGGGGTGACATATTTGTCTAACGGGCCCTCACTTGCGTAATTGGACTCGTAATTATATGTATATACGAGAGCACGATTTAATTAACTGCTCTTGATGAAGTAAGATATATATGATTCACTTTACAGTATGCACTTCACTATAATATACTGTATATTCTTAGTTTTAGTGGAAGCTATTATATGTATACGATTTCCAGTACTACATAAGATCAGATTTATATTTTCACATATTCACTTCACTAATCGTCAGTTTCATACCGAATGTCCGACTTTTCTGTAAATGCCTATAAGGGTTACAAGGCTCTATTTAATCTGTTGTTATGATGAATATTGTTTGGGTCGAGATTAGATACAATTACCTGTATTTATAATCCATTGCTACTAAAGTGTATGGTTTAAAATCTTGTGTCTCAGTAGTACACAAGGAGGTTAGTTAAGGGGAGATATCCACTTGAGGGATTTTTTTCTTGACCCCTTTCTCCCTCATGTCTAGCCCCATTGCTTTTGATATGTTAAGACGTTTGCCCCATTATTTTGACGATTTTAAGAGCTTTCAACCCATTTCTGTCAATTTTAAGACCTTTCGTGCCATTTAGGTGTCGATTTTATCCTGGCGAGCGATAGCGAGCCTGTAATTTAAGAGGAACCGGCTTTCAGCCGGGAAATTTTTCTACCGAAAAATGTACAAATGTATCTTGAAAGGGGCTCAAGGGGGTGTAATCTTAAGCTTGAAGGATATCTAGGGACCAAACTAAAAACCTCCCCTTAAGGGGGAATGGTTGATTTTTGTTTATTGATTACTTCATATATTTATTATATATTTAGTTTCCTCCCTAGACCTCCGTCAAACTTTAAATACAAACATCCATTAGATCCCCCTTCGAAATTAATGTGTACATTTTTCGATAGAATAATGTCACGGCCGAAGGCGGGTTCTCCACAATTACAGGCTCGCTTTCGCTCGCCAGGAAAAAGTCGACACCTAAATAGCACGAAAAGTCTTATTATTGACGAAGAAATGAGGTGAAAGGTCTTAAAAGCGACAAACTAATGGGGCACACCTCTTGAAAACTAATGGGGCTAAACATTAGGAAGAAAGGGGACCAGAAAACGACCCATCTCCCCTTAAGGGTAATATTTTGTCGTATGCCTAAGGAAATATAATTGCTCACTACTTTGACTCATGAGCATAACAAAAACGCCTTCCCTGACTTCCTTCAAACTATTTCAGATTTCAGAATGACATGAAGCATCTTATAATCGTCAAGCTAATGAGGTGAAACGTCTTAAAACCTCCAAAATAAATAAGTGAAACAGAGGGAGCCAATAAGATCTGGCACCAGATATGGTTAAGGTATTGGTTCACTTTTTGGTAGATTTATTCATGTATATATTAGTTTTCTAGTTTCCTCCCTAGACCTCCATCAAACTTTAGAAAAAAAACATCCATTAGATCCCCTTTCTAGATTAATTTGTACAAATTTTGGTAGAAACATTTTCAGGCCGAAGGCCGGTTCTTCCAAAATTACAGGCTCACTATTGTTCGCCAGGAAAAAAAATCGACACCCAAATAGCACGAAAGGTCTTAATATTGACAAGGAAATGGGGCGGAAGGTCTTAAAATCGACAAACTAATGGGGCAAGCATCTTAAAATCTGAAAGCTAATGGGGCTAAACATGAGGGAGAAGGGGGGACCAGAAATCCCGACCATCCCCCCATAATCAAATGGTCCTCGACATTGAATCACCGACTTAAAAATAAAACTATAATCGCGGCCCGAGTGTAGGAGATTGGCAGGTGGGATAGATTGGCAGGTGGGATAGATTGGCAGGTGGGATAGATTGGTAGGTGGGATAGATTGGCAGGTGGGATATATTGGCAGGTGGGATAGATTGGCAGGTGGGATAGATTGGCAGGTGGGATAGATTGGCAGGTGGGATAGATTGGCAGGTGGGATATTGGCAGGTGGGATAGATTGGCAGGTGGGATAGATTGGCAGGTGGGATAGATTGGCAGGTGGGATAGATTGGCAGGTGGGATAGATTGGCAGGTGGGATAGATTGGCAGGTGGGATAGATTGGCAGGTGGGATAGATTGGCAGGTGGGATAGATTGGCAGGTGGGATAGATTGGCAGGTGGGATATATTGGCAGGTGGGATAGATTGGCAGGTGGGATATATTGGCAGGTGGGATAGATTGGCAGGTGGGATAGATTGGCAGGTGGGATAGATTGGCAGGTGGGATAGATTGGCAGGTGGGATAGATTGGCAGGTGGGATAGATTGGCAGGTGGGATATATTACTGAAGGGTTTGACAGGAGGGGACATGAGAGATAATTATAGCTGTAAAAGAGTTGGGGGGGGGGGGGGGGCTAGAGAGAGAGAGAGAGAGGAGGGGGGGGGTGGGGTGGGAGGGAAAGAGAGATAGAGTTAGAGTTAGTATGAGAGAGAGAGAGAGAGAGTTGTGTATATATAATTTTATTTATTTATTTAAAAAAAAAAACGCTTGTTATCGACGGGCGAGTGGCCGGGAAGGACGGTGAGGGGGGGGGGGGGGGTTGGCAGAAGCTCTTAGGACAGGAGGGTACACACGGGGTATTTTTAGAAGAGGGGGGGGGGGGGTAGCTTAGGTTACAACAGAGAGAGGGTTTTGTATTTATATTGTGGTTTGGGCTGCTATATCACTTTAAGGAAGGTTTTTAGGTTGTTCCCTAGACCTCCATCAAGCTTAAGATTACACCCTCTAGAGTCTAGACCCCCTTTCACAATGAATTTGTACATTTTTCGGTAAAAAAATTACCCGGCCAAAGGCTGGTTCCTCTTAAATTACAGGCTCTCTATCGCCAGCCAGGATGAAAACAACACCTAAATGTCACGATAGGTCCTAAAATTGACAGAAATAGGGCGAAAAGTCTTTAAATCGCCAGATTAATGGAACGAACGTCTTATAATGTCAAAGGTACTGGGACTAAACATAAGGGATAAAAAGCGACCCCCCCCCTCCCCCCTTAAGGTCCCGATATATTATGCCCTGGAGTGTGTATGTATAGACCCATGTGTAGTGTGTATGTATAGACCCATGTGTAGTGTGTATGTATAGACCCATGTGTACAGTATATGTGTAGACCTATGTGGCGAGGCTCTGTGTGTCTGGTGGTCTCTTGGGGGTTCTGACAGCGAGGTACGGTTCTGACAGAAGGGTAAACAGGAGAGGTATTTATAGAAGGATGGGATGGACGGGCTAAGCTAGGTCACACGAGAGAGAGTGTGTGTGAGAGAGAGAGATAAAGAGAGAGAGAGAGAGAGAGTAGGGTTGGGGTGGATGAAGGACTTTGGATTAAGTTTTAGATTGCTAAATATATATGACTAATGACTAATATACTGTATATATATATATATATATATATATATATATATATATATATATATATATATATATATATATATATATTATTATAGTATATGTGTGTGTTTTTTGTTTTCTTTTCTATTTCTATTTGAGTTAGGGAGGCAAAAGGCAGAACTGCCTGTAGCGAGTGCCAACCCCATAGTTGAAAGAGTGACATGGCCAAAATCAAGGGATGTTCGACGTGTGTGTGTTTGTGTGTGTGTAAGCGGTTGTCTTGTCTATGGAATTGACAGGGAGGGAATGACAGCAGGGTAAACATGGGATATTTATACTACAGTGGGGAGGTGGGGCAAGCTAGGTCACTGGAGAGAGAGAGAGAGAGAGAGAGGATACAGGACTTAGTTTGTGGTCTTGGATATTAAATATACAGTATAAGGTTCCTCTAAGCTACTAAATATGTATGGGTTATATAATTATGTTTCATATAATACAATATTATATAGGTCACACGGGAGAGAGTGTGTGTGTGTCGAAGCTGCTGTCTTGTCTTGGCTTTAAATTAGACAGGGAGGGAGTGACAGGTTACATCATAGACGGGGAGTGGGGGGGGGGGAGGAGCGTGACCAGGCTAGGTCACAGGCAATCAAGAAAAGGGACATGGCTTGGGAAATGTTCTTGGGGTTCGGGCTGCTACTTTTTGTATATATATATGTATATATGTATATATATATATATATATATGTATATACTGTATATATATATTATATATATATATATATATATATATATATATATATATATATATATATATATTTTTTTTTTTTTTTTTTTTTTTTTATATATATATGTATATTATTATGTTTTTAAATTTTCCTCTGTTCTGGGCGACTAAGTTTATATGTTGGCTATTGTATAGTGTATGTGTTTTTTTTATGTTTATTGAGGAGACAAAAGGCAGATTGCCTGTGACGAGTGTCTCCCCCAAAGTTAAAAGAGTGACAAAGTCAAATTCAAGGGACGTGGGAGTCAATATGCCTGGACACACGAAGTTTAAAACAGTCTTAAGTCATAGGATGAAGGAAAGATTGATTGAGGGAGAGAGTTTAATTGGCTTGTCTTCTGGCTTAGCTGTTCAATGTATATAGTGTGTAGCCTTTTAATGGGTGGACGTCCTTCCTTAGCTGAATACAATCGTCTAATAGTTACCAGGGTATAATGGAAAGCACGTCACCGGTACTGTAATTATTAAGGGGGGGTCACCGTTTTTTTTTTTATCTTTCTCTCCTTTTCTCTCTTTCTCTCCTTTTCTCTCTTTCCCTGGCTTGTATCCATTCGGCCCCATTCAGCCAACTGTTTTAAGACGTTTATCCCCATGCAGGTGTCGATTTCTTCCTGGCAAGCGATAGCGAGCCAGCATTGTATGGAGAAACCGGCTTCGCCGGAGAAATTTTTCTATCAAAAAATTTACAAATCTAGCTTGCTGTCAAAACAAAAATATATATATGCTGGCTCGCTACCGCTTGCCAGCAAAAATTGACACCTGGATGGGGGTAAACGTCTTAAAACAGTATGCTGAATGGGGCCGAATGGATACAAGCCAGAGAGAGGGAGAGAAAGAGAAAAAAAGCGAGGTGATCCCCCTTAAGGAAATTCACTGGCACACGATCTATCAGCACTTAAAACACGTTACACACACGATCAGACGAGACTAATTTACACTAATACGCATTTGACTACTTGCGGGATTCGAGACATAAGCAAGGTATGGACATCGATAGTTAGCAGAATTACCACCTAAATTATGGTTGTAATGCTTTATACTGTATATAGCTATATAAACTAATATTATATATCAATTATGGTTGTAATGCTTTATACTGTATATAGCTATATAAACTAATATTATATATCAACTTCACTCCCAACACGAAACACATCCCAATGAAATTAATGAAAGCATGTGATCCTACCGGGATTCGAACCTGGGTTACCACACACTGGTCTAAAACACTGACCATTACACCATCAAGGCAGTTATAAGCACAGCACACGACCTCGATTTATATTTACCTAATCATATATAGGCTACTGTACCCACCTGCACACTGAATAGCCTATTGCTTAAGGGGACATGGGCTGTTTTTCTGGTCCCCCTTCTCCCTCATGCTTACCCCCAATAGTTTTCAGAATTTATGACGTTCGGCCCATTAGTTTGGCGATTTTTAATACCTTTTGCCCCATTTCGTTGTCAATTTTAAGAGCTTTCGTGCCATTTAGGTGTCGATTTTCTCCTGGCGAGCGATAGCGAACCTGTAATCTTAAGAGGAACCGGCGGACATTATTCTACCGAAAATTGTACAAATTATTCTAGAAGGGGGATCTGATGGATGTTTTTTTTAAGTTTGATGGAGGTCTAGGGAGGAAACTAAACAAAAATAATAAATAAATGAAAAAGTCTACCTAAAAGGGAACCATCACTTAGGGTCGACCTCGCTACGAAATATTCAACCTATTGATAACCTAATTGATTAAGGGGAGGTATTTAGTTTGTTCCCTAGACCTCCATCAAGCTTAAGATTACACCCTCTTGAGCCCCTTTCAAGATAAATTTGTAAATTTTTCGGTAGAAAAATTTCCCGGCTGAAAGCCGGTTCCTCTTAAATTACAGGCTCGCTATCGCTCGCCAGGATAAAATAGACACCTAAATTCCACGAAAGGTCTTAAAATTGACAGAAATGGGTTGAAAGTTCTTAAAATCATCAAACTAATGGGTCGAACGTCTTAAAATTAGAAAAGCAATGGGGCTAAACATGAGGGAGAAAGGAGTCATAGAAAAAACTCCCTCAAGTGGATATCGCCCCTTAATTGCACTCCCCCCATATCAAACACCTCCCAATGAGTCAGATTCAGCCAGCTATCTATTGACCCACACATGCGGACTCACACGACTTGGTCCAACGAAATGCGAGTCTTATTATTTGTTTTCGGTCAGATGGTGTTCTTTTGTTTCATACCTTGTCTTTTAGTCAGCGTTGTTGCCACACGGCGATTTTGATCAAGTTAATTTGACTTTATATCGTCTTTGTCCCAGTTTTGGTTTGTTTAGTTTGCAAGTTTGACATTTAAATTGTTGGTTTATATGTGAAGTTAGAAGTGTCGGTTTATATGTGAAGTTAGAAGTGTTGGTTTATATGTGAAGTTAGAAGTGTCGGTTTATAGTTCTAATTATGTGTTTGGAAGTGATAAAATGGCCAACGCAATGCTATTTAAGGGGAGATCGCCACTTGAGGGATTTTTTTTCTTGACCCCTTTCTCCCTCATGTTTAGCCCCATTGCTTTTGATATTATAAAACGTTTGCCCCCATTAGTTTAGCGATTTTAAGAACTTTCACCCCATATTAAGACCTTTCGTGCAATTCAGGTGTCGATTTTATCCTGGCGAGCGATAGCGAGCCTGTAATTTAAGAGGAACCGACCTTCGGCCAGGACGTTTTTCTAACGAAAAATGTACAAATTTATCTTGAAAGGGACTCAAGGGGGTGTAATTTTAAGCTTGATGGAGGTCTAGGGAACTAACTAAATACCTCCCCTTAAAATGGTCAAAACAATGCTATTTCACATTAATCTCCTTGTTCATATGCATTCACATTAATCTCCTTGTTCATATGCATTCACATTAATCTCCTTGTTCATATTCATTCACATTAATCTCCTTGTTCATATGCATTCACATTAATCTCCTTGTTCATATTCATTCACATTAATCTCCTTGTTCATATTCATTCACATTAATCTCCTTGTTCATATGCATTCACATTAATCTCCTTGTTCATATTCATTCACATTAATCTCCTTGTTCATATTCATTCACATTAATCTCCTTGTTCATATTCATTCACATTAATCTCCTTGTTCATATTCATTCACATTAATCTCCTTGTTCATATTCATTCACATTAATCTCCTTGTTCATATTCATTCACATTAATCTCCTTGTTCATATTCATTCACATTAATCTCCTTGTTCATATTCATTCACATTAATCTCCTTGTTCATATTCATTCACATTAATCTCCTTGTTCATATTCATTCACATTAATCTCCTTGTTCATATTCATTCACATTAATCTCCTTGTTCATATTCATTCACATTAATCTCCTTGTTCATATTCATTCACATTAATCTCCTTGTTCATATTCATTCACATTAATCTCCTTGTTCATATTCATTCACATTAATCTCCTTGTTCATATGCATTCACATTAATCTCCTTGTTCATATGCATTCACATTAATCTCCTTGTTCATATGCATTCACATTAATCTCCTTGTTCATATGCATTCACATTAATCTCCTTGTTCATATGCATTCACATTAATCTCCTTGTTCATATGCATTCACATTAATCTCCTTGTTCATATGCATTCACATTAATCTCCTTGTTCATATGCATTCACATTAATCTCCTTGTTCATATGCATTCACATTAATCTCCTTGTTCATATGCATTCACATTAATCTCCTTGTTCATATGCATTCACATTAATCTCCTTGTTCATATGCATTCACATTAATCTCCTTGTTCATATGCATTCACATTAATCTCCTTGTTCCTTGTTCATATCATTCACATTAATCTCCTTGTTCATATTCATTCACATTAATCACCTTGTTCATATCATTCACATAATCTCCTGTTCATATGCATTCACATTAATCTCCTTGTTCATATGCATTCACATTAATCTCCTTGTTCATATGCATTCACATTAATCTCCTTGTTCATATGCATTCACATTAATCTCCTTGTTCATATTCATTCACATTAATCTCCTTGTTCATATTCATTCACATTAATCTCCTTGTTCATATGCATTCACATTAATCTCCTTGTTCATATGCATTCACATTAATCTCCTTGTTCATATTCATTCAAGTCTTCAAACTAAATTGCTCCTGTTTGACACCTTGGGTCGCTCACCTGTACTTTATATGTCTGCTAAATATCAAAAGTTTACAGTTCCAACTTCCTTGTAGCCCGAAACTCGCAAGTGGTCAATTCATAAGTCACACCAGTGAATGACATCATAATCCCTTAAGGGGGGTGACCTTGCTTTTTGTTATTTCTGTCCTTTTCTCTCTTTCTCTGGCTTGTATCCATTCGGCCCCATTCAGCCAACTATTTTAAGACGTTTATCCCCATCTAGGTGTCGATTTCTTCCTGGCGAGCGATAGCGAGCCAGCATTATATGAAGAAATCCGGCTTCGCCGGAGACATTTTTCTATCGAAAAATGTACAAATTTAGGCTGTTAAATAAAAAATATGCTGGCTCGCTACCGCTCACCAGTAAAAAATTGACACCTGGATGGGGATAAACGTCTTAAAACAGTAGGCTGAATGGGGCCAAATGGATACAAGCCAGAGAAAGATATGAAAGGCCAGAACAAAAACAGGTCACCTCCCCCTTAATACATTCGATGATAATGAAAACTGACATTTTTGACTATTCTCACATCCTCTGACTTCCCTAGTGGTTAAGGCCCCATTAATTGCTCTTTCCATTCACATATGCATAGCCTACGTGAGTTGCAGTTGGGATGTGTGTACATGCTTAGATTGATATGCAGGATTCGAAGTTGCATAATAAATCGTAGGCAGTGTCCACCATTCTTTAACTGTCTACGTGGTGCGATGCATAAGGTGTTGATTTTCGGTGTGAGCATCCTGGATTCGAATCCACGGACTGCCACATGTGTTTGTAAATTTCATTAATCGATTTTAGGAGTATAGTTGGTTGTTGGAAGGAACATAATAATTGACGATTGATGACCCGATATAGAGTGCATCATTACAGATCGTGTGAAGTATCGCAGGTTGCTCGCCCCTCCCGTATCGTAGCATCGTAGGTCTTTCTTTACACAACAACACTGGATACTCATTGATGTCTTAAGGGCAGGTATTTAGTTTGTTCCCTACGTTTTCATCAAGCTTAAAATTACACCCCCTAGACCCCCTTTCAAGATAAATATGTACATTTTTCGGTAGAAAAATTTCCCGGCCGAAGGCCGATTCCTCTTAAGTTACAGGCTCGCTATCGCTCGCCAGGAAAAAATGGACACCTAAATGTCACGAAAAGTCTTAAATTTGACAGAAATGGGGCGAAAGTTATTAAAATCGCCAAACTAATGGGGCAAACGTCTTAAAATCTCAAAATCAATGGGGCTAAACATGAAGTAGAAGGAAGTTCGAAAACAAAAATCCCTCAAGTGGAGACCTCCCCTTAAGTTACGACGAGGGGAAAGGCATGTCGAACCAAATGTAATGCTAGTTACTTTTTTGTTTTTGCAACGTTATAACTTGTTCATACTCCCCGGGGACACGTAAACTGTCATAAGTTATAATGCCCAGTGGGTGTGACTGTTGTTGTTTGTGACATGCATAACGCTAGAATAATTAGGATGTCGGTATTGGGGATATATCTTTGGGTCAGAGGGAGATCAGGTGCCGTAATTGTTTTAAGTATCCAGGCCTAAGAGATAAGGTGCCGTATATAAGGGTGGCCTGGGGTTAAGGGGAGGTATTTAGTTTGTTCCCTACTTTTTCATCAAGCTTAAAATGACATCCCCTAGACCCCCTTTCAAGATAAATTTGTACATTTTTCGGTAGAAAAATGTCCAGGCCGGAGGCCGGCTGCTCTTAAATTACAGGCTCGCTATCGCTCGCCAGGGAAAAATCGACACCTTAACGGCACGAAAGGTCTTAAAATTGACAGAAATGGGGCAAAATGTCTTAAAATATCCAAACTACTAGGGCGAAGGTCTTAAAATCTCAAAAGCAATGGGGCTAAACATGAGGGAGAAAGGGGTCCAGAAAAAAAATCCCTCAAGTGGAAATCTCCCCTTAAACAGAGATATAATGTAAATAATTATACTAACAGAAACATACATAAGAAATATGCATCTATTTTTCTATCTATCTATTTGCTCAGGCCCATCGAGACAGAGCCCGAATAGGGAAATAAATGGATAAACAGGTAATGAAGGAGTAAGTTGCAAGAACCAACAAGTAACAGTTAGTATCTCAGAAATCTTTCGGTTCATTCCGGGGATACTTTCGAGGTGGAAAGAGATTGATTGAATAGTGCACTACACTCATTGCAGAATGTGCAAAATACTATTGGTCTTCCCTGGGGTTAAGTGTCCCATTAATTACTATTGCCTTTCACCTATGCATAGCCTCCGATAGTGCAGTTGGGATATTGTACATGCTAAGATTGGTATGCAGGATTCGAAACTGCATAATAAAATCGTAGCGCTGTGCAGTATTCTTTAAATGTCTTCGTGGCTGCAGTGCATAGTGTGTTGATTTTCGGTGTGAGCATCCTGGGTTCGAATCCCCGGACTGCCACATGTGTCTGTTAATTTTATTAATCGATTTTAGGAGTAGAGTTGGTTGGTGGAGAGAACCTAATAATTCCAGACCGAACATATCATATGTCAAATAGTGTCCATATACAGTACACTATAGTCTATTCGCTGTAAGTAGGCGATAAATCATGACCTCTAACCTCTGTAACTAAAGAACGACTAGAGTAATCGAGCTAATATTTCAAGGAATAGATGTAGAAATTCACAGCTGATTTGCTCTAGCCCTTTTTGAGTTACAGAGGTTAGAGGTCATGATTTCTCGCCTACTTACAGCGAATAGACTATAGTGTTGAGCTTCTTCAATTCCGAGAGAGAGAGAGAGAGAGAGAGAGAGAGAGAGAGAGAGAGAGAGAGAGAGAGAGAGAGAGAGAGAGGAGGACGAGAGAGAAGTGGGTGGAGATGAGAGAGAGATAAGACGAATGATAGTAGAAGAGGTAAGAAGAAAAGGGGAGGAGGGGGGGGGGAAGGTATGAATAAAAAACAAATGGATAGAAAGATATATATATATAGATAGATAGATAGATACATAGATAAATAGATAGATAGATAGATAAAGGGAAGGAGGGGGGAGAAAGGCATGGATAAACACAAATAGATAGATAGATAGATAGATAGATAGATAAAGGGAAGGAGGGGGGAGAAAGGTATGGATAAAACAAATGAATAGATAGATAGATAGATATATGGATAGATACAGAGATAGGTAGATATAGAGAGAGGTAGACAGATGCATGGATGGGTGCATAGGTAAATATGTTAATACATACATAAACGAATTAATTTATATATGGATAGATAATTGCGTGGATGGATGAATGGATAGATGGTTGGATAGATAAGATAGATAGATAAATAGATAGACAGATAGATAAACAGCTGAATGAATGAGTAATGTAATGACATTTTAAGCATATAAGAATATAGACAACGGAATAGAGGAGGGAATGGATAAAGAAGGAAGGAAGGAAGGAAAGAAGGAATGAATGAACAAAGAAGGAAGGAAGGAAAGAATGAACAAATAAGGAAGGAAAGAAGGAAGAAAGGAAAGGAGGAAGGAAGGAAAGAAGGAGTGAATGAACAAAGAACGAAGGAAAGAAGGAAAGGAGGAAGGAAGGAAGGAAAGAAAGGAGAGAATGAACAAAGAAGGAAGGAATGAAATAATGAAAGGAGGAAGGAAGGAAAGGAGTGAATGAACAAAGAAGGAAGGAAAGAATATTAAGGAAGGAAGGAAAGGAGGAAGGAAGGAACGAAAGAAGGATTGAATAAACAAAGAAGGAAGGAAGGAAAGGAGGAAGGAAGGAAAGGAGTGAATTAACAAAGAAGAAAGGAAAGAAGGAATGAAGGAAGGAAGAAAGGAAGGAAATAAGGAAGGGAGGAAGTAAAGAAGTAAGGGAGGACAGATAGAAAGAAGGAAGGAAAGACAGAAGGAAGGAAGGAAGGAAAGACAGAAGGAAGGAAGGAAGGAAGATAAGAAGGAGCCTAAAGGAGGAAAAAAGAAGGAAGGGAGGGAGAGGGGAATATGAAACTAGGAGATAAAGAAAGAGAGGAGAGGGAGGAGGAAGAAGAAAGAAAGGAAGAAGAGAGGGAGGGAAGAAGGGAGTAGGAAGGATCAGCAAGAAAGGAGGAGGATGAGAGGAGACGAGAGAGATGAGAGAGAGAGAGGAGAGAGAGAGAGGAGAGAGAGAGGAGGAGGACAGAGAGAGAGGGAGAGGGAGAGAGGGAGAGGGAGAGGGAGATAGGGAGAAAGAAGGGATAGTAGGCAAGATCAGCAGAAGAAAAAGAGAGGAGATAGAGAGAGAGAGGAGGGGAGAGAGAGATCGAGGAGAGAGAGAGAGAGAGAGAGCGAAGGAAACGAGGAGGAGGGAGGAAAGGAAAGAATGAGGGGAAGGGGGGGGGGGGGGGGGGAGGGAGGAAGGAGGGGGAGTATTCAACAGATGCGACATGGCTCGTGTAAGGAAGAGGGGAGGGGAGGGGAGGGGAGGGGGAGGGAGGAGGGGAGGAGACACGTGCGAGAGTTACAAGGAGTTACAGGGAAGTCTTAAGGGGGGATGAGCGTATTTATTTCCTTATTATATTTTGTTTAATTAATTAGTTTCCTCCCTAGACACCCATCAAGCTTAATAAAAACACCCCAACACCCTCCTTCAAGATAAATATGTACATTTTTCGATAGAAAAATATCCCGCCCGGAGGCCGTTTACTACTATATTTCATGGTCGTTATCGCTCGCCAGGAAAAATATCGATACCAAAATGGCACGAATGGTCTTAATATTGACAAATAAATGGGTCGATAGGTCTTCAAATCGCCAAACTAATGGGTCGAACGTCTCAAATCTAACGGGGCTAAGCATGAGGGAGAAGGGGGCGCCCCCAAAACGGCCCCTCTCCCCGCGACACAAGCCCTTTCTTCGTCAATGTTCATGGGGGAAGTTGGGTCCGTCTGTTTATTAACCCCGTCAACGCGATGATGTCTTTCGACCGCCGATTCTGGCTACAATTAGACGATCTTATGCTGTTTAACCCTTTCATGCATTTATGACGCAGAAGTTGCCAGATTAGCAATAAGAAATAGAGTTCTCTCACTCTTATAATTACCTCTCCAACATTAGTTTTCTGCCCACAGCTAAATCAAAGACAACTGCAGAGGTTGAAGTAACTAAACTAAAGGTTTCTAAATACCTCTGATGGTAACAAAGGCTTTAAAGTATCCCCAATAGGCTCAAAATCGCGTCATATGTCGGAGAGGGTTAATAAGAAGGACCTATGTTATTTAACTGTCTTAATAGCGCAATGGATAAATGCACTGAATGTCGGTGTGAGCATCCTAGGTTCGAATCCCTGAACTGCCACATGTATTGGTTGATTTCATTAATGGAGTTTAGTCGGTTGGTGGAGGGAACAAACCTAACCTAACCTAACCTAACCTAACCTAACCTAACCTAACCTAACCTAATAATTCAGAGGTTTTATTGACATCGAATTAACCCCCTTAGAGTCCCAGAGGTAGATTATAAGTTAACCCTTCCCGAACCAGCGACGGGGGGGGGGGGGGTTCTATTTTATTCTAGCTATATTTAGATGATATTATACAGCTTGGGAAGGATCTGTGGTATTTAAGGGGAGGTATTTACTTTATTCCCTAGACCTCCATCAAGCTTAAAATTACACCCCCTTGAGTCCCTTTCAAGATAAATTTGTAAATTTTTCGGTAGAAAAATGTCCCGGCCGAAGGCCGATTCCTCTTAAATTACAGGCTCGCTATCGCTCGCCAGGATAAAATCGACACCTGAATTGCACGAAAGGTCTTAATATGGGGTGAAAGTTCTTAAAATCGCTAAACTAATGGGGCAAACGTTTTATAATATCAAAAGCAATGGGGTTGAACATGAGGGAGAAAGGGGTCAAGAAAAAAATCCCTCAAGTGGAGATCTCCCCTTAAGAGGTTGGTTGAGATAGTTCGAAGCCTTATAATTGCTAGAGGTCCTTCCTAAGCTGAAGAAAATCGTCTAATAGTTGCCAGAATACGATGAAAAGGACGTCCCCGGTACTGAACGGGTTAAAGAAAATGGTCATACGTTAACTAGAATATGATGAAAATTAGGGGTTAATATTGGTGACAAATAAACCGCCTGAAATGACCTACTTTCAGGCTACTTTTCCGATACCGAGGCCGAACATTTACACAAATATACTAGAGTCGAACTAACTATTTAATGAATGACGGAAACTAACTATTTAATGAATGACGGAAACTAACTATTTAATGAATGACGGAAACTAACTATTTAATGAATGACGGAACGGAAACTAACTATTTAATGAATGACGGAAACTAACTATTTAATGAATGACGGAAACTAACTATTTAATGAATGACGGAAACTAACTATTAATGAATGACGGAAAACTAACTATTTAATGAATGACGGATGACGGAAACTAACTAATAATGAATTACGGAAACTAACTATTTAATGAATGACGGAAACTAACTATTTAATGAATGACGGAAACTAACTATTTAATGAATGACGGAAACTAACTATTTAATGAATGACGGAAACTAACTATTTAATGAATGACGGAAACTAACTATTTAATGAATGACGGAAACTAACTATTTAATGAATGACGGAAACTAACTATTTAATGAATGACGGAAACTAACTATTTAATGAATTACGGAAACTAACTATTTAATGAATGACGGAAACTAACTATTTAATGAATTACGGAAACTAACTATTTAATGAATGACGGAAACTAACTATTTAATGAATTACGGAAACTAACTATTTAATGAATGACGGAAACTTGACTCGACTTAAGGGGACAGTGGCTGTTTCTTTGGTCTATTCATTCATGTATTCATATATTTGTTTAGTTTCCTCGTTAGACCTCCATCAAGCTTAGAAAAACACCCCCTACACCCCCCTTCAAGATAGATTTGTACATTTTTCGGTAGAAAAATGTCCCGATTCCTCCTAAAATTACAGGCTCGCTATCGCTCGCCAGGACAAAATCGACCCCTAAATGGCACGAAGAGTCCTAGTATTGACAAAGAAATGGGATGAAAGGTCATAAAATCCCCAAACTAATGGAACCAACGTCTTAAAATTTCAAAACTAGTGGGGCTAAACATTAGGGAGAAGGGGGTCCAGAAAAACGGTTTGTCTCCCCTTAATAACCTTAATTGACAGTGTGGACGCGGTCAGACAATAATACAATGCATGACAGTAGCCGTTATTAATACACTGCATGACAGTAGCCGTTATTAATACACTGCATGACAGTAGCCGTTATTAATACAATGCATGACAGTAGCCGTTATTAATACACTGCATGACAGTAGCCGTTATTAATACAATGCATGATAGTAGCCGTTATTAATACACTGCATGACAGTAGCCGTTATTAATACAATGCATGACAGTAGCCGTTATTAATACACTGCATGACAGTAGCCGTTATTAATACACTGCATGACAGTAGCCGTTATTAATACAATGCATGACAGTAGCCGTTATTAATACAATGCATGATAGTAGCCGTTATTAATACACTGCATGACAGTAGCCGTTATTAATACACTGCATGACAGTAGCCGTTATTAATACAATGCATGACAGTAGCCGTTATTAATACAATGCATGACAGTAGCCGTTATTAATACAATGCATGACAGTAGCCGTTATTAATCATGACAGTAGCCGATGACAGTAGCCGTTATTAATACACTGCATGACAGTAGCCGTTATTAATACACTAAGACAGTTATCGTATAATTGGCACAGCCTATTTATCTACCGGTATCTAGTTACTCTGGCCCAATTCCCATTTTTTATTTTTTTTTTATTTTCTGGGGGTGGCCGATTCGAGACAGAGCCCAAATAGGGACAACACAACACAACCGAAAAACAATGAACACACACAAACAAAACACAAATTCACATACATCTAGGTCACCCCCAGGAGACCAGGGATCACCAAAATATTCATACATATTTTTTTATTTGGCCATGTGCAACATTGGTTAATTTTACTCATCGTAAAACCAAACAAAATAAAAAGTTTTTTGAGATAAGACAACCACAGAGAGAGAGAGAGAGAGAGAGAGAGAGAGAGAGAGAGAGAGAGAGAGAGAGAGAGAGAGAGAGAGAGAGAGAGAGAGAGACAGAGACAGAGAGAGAGAGAGAGAATGTTTACAGGAGAGGAAATACTTAAGAGGTATAACTGTTGATGTTTATTACCTTAACCACACAACTACCACCATCACAACTGCCATAACAACCACCACAATAACCACAATTAATAACATATTGACTATCACAACCACAACTACCTCTACAATCAATACTACTACCATAACTGCCCCATTCACAACTACCACTACAACCACGACTATCACCTCCACAACTTCTATAACTATCATTACCTGAACCATCACAAAAGATCTATATCACTACAACTACTACCGCAATTGACACCACAACCACCACCACATTCACTACCAGACAACCATCACCCGAATCACTACCACAACTATCAAACAACCACCACAACTACCACCACCCCAATCACTACTACAACTGCCAGACAACCACCACCACAATCACTACCAGACAACCACCACAACTACCAGAAAACCACTACCACCACCACAATCACTACCACAACTACCAGGCAACCACCACCACAATCACTACCAGACAACCACCACAACTACCACAAAACCACTACCACCACCACAATCACTACCACTATTCGATGAATGGCACTCAGCTTAAGAATGTAAACAGAGAAACCGATCTGGGAGTAACAATATCGAGTAACCTAAAACCGAGTCAACAATGTTCAGAAGTTGTTAAGAAGGCAAACAAAATAATTGGCTTTATAGGCAGATCATTTGAGCATAAATCCAAAGACGTAATCCTAACCCTTTACAATTCCTTAGTCCGCCCTCTTCTGGAATACTGCGTTCAATGCTGGTGCCCTTATTACCAAAAAGACATAAACAAGCTAGAACGAGTTCAACGTAGAGTTACCAAAATGATACCTAGCCTAAAGAACAAACCATACGAAGAGCGTCTTAGAGAATTAAATCTATTTCCTTTAACCCAGCGCAGATTAAGAGGTGACTTAATTCAAGTGTTCAAAATCATCAAAGGCATTGACAATATGAACTGTAGTAAGTACTTCACTATCGACCAATCTAATTACACACGGGGAAACGGTTGCAAAATGATTGGTAAATCTTTTAACTCACATGAATCTAAGAATTTCTTCTTCAATCGAGTTGTCAACTTGTGGAATGGGCTTCCCCGAGACGTTATAGACTGCAGCACCGTTGATTCATTTAAATTCCGCCTAGACAAATATCTCGCATCAAACCCGCGACTGACTGCGTTTGTAAATGAATAACTTTATTTTATCCTCCCCTCAGTTACTAACCCATATGTCCCCTACTAACTTCCTAGTCCTGCCACGTTAGTGGCAGGGCAGTAGTTCCCTTTCCAATGTTCCCTTACCCACTCTAATCCATTGTTTGGACACTTGATCCTCAGTGTTTTGGAGGACAAGCAGCCTAGAAGGGTCACTAGATATGTTGTTGCTTGATTTCCTTTGTACTCCTTTGTACCACAACTACCACCACAATCACTACCACAACTACCACCACAATCACTACCAGACAACCACCACAACTACTACAAAACCACTACCACCACCACAATCACTACCGCAACTACCACCACAATCACTACCAGACAACCACCACAACTACCACAAAACCACTACCACCACCACAATCACTACCACAACTACCAGACAACCACCACCACAATCACTACCGCAACTACCACCACAATCACTACCACAAAACCACTACCACAACCACTACCGCAACTACCACCACAACCACTACCACAACAATCACTACCACAACTACCAGACAACCACCACCACAATCACTACCGCAACTACCACCACAACCACTACCACAACTACCAGACAACCACCACCACAATCACTACCAAACTGCCAGACAACCACCACCACAATCACTACCAGACAACCATCACCCCAATCACTACCACAACTGCCAGACAACCACCACCACAATCACTACCAGACAACCACCACCACAATCACTACCAAACTGCCAGACAACCACCACCACAATCACTACCAGACAACCATCACCCCAATCACTACCACAACTGCCAGACAACCACCACCACAATCACTACCAGGCAACCACCACCACAATCACTACCAGACAACCACCACAACTACCACAAAACCACTACCACCACCACAATCACTGCCACAACTACCAGGCAACCACCACCACAATCACTACCACAACTACCACAAAACCACTACCACCACCACAATCACTACCACAACTACCAGGCAACCACCTCCACAATCACTACCAGGCAACCAACACCACAATCACTACCAGACAACCACCACAACTACCACAAAACCACTACCACCACCACAATCACTACCACAACTACCAGGCAACCACCTCCACAATCACTACCACAACTACCAGGCAACCACCACCACAATCACTACCAGACAACCACCACAACTACCACAAAACCACTACCACCACCACAATCACTACCACAACTACCAGGCAACCACCTCCACAACTACCAGGCAACCACCACCACAATCACTACCACAACTACCAGGCAACCACCACCACAATCACTACCAGACAACCACCACAACTACCACAAAACCACTACCACCACCACAATCACTACCACAACTACCAGGCAACCACCTCCACAATCACTACCACAACTACCAGACAACCACCACCACAATCACTACCAGACAACCACCACAACGACCACAAAACCACTACCACCACCACAATCACGACCACAACTACCAGGCAACCACCACCACAATCACTACCACAACTACCAGACATAACAAACATTCCTCCTACTGTCTCACTAAGGGGGGTAGGGGGGGTAGGGGGGTTAGGGGGGGGGGAGACAAGCTGGGGGTGGGGGGTGGGGTTAGTGGGAGGGGGGGGGGGTAGGGGGAGGGGAGAACAAGCTAGGTATATTAAGTTACACAATATAATATTTTGATGGGGTTAGTACTCTCTCTCTCTCTCTCTCTCTCTCTCTCTCTCTCTCTCTCTCTCTCTCTCTCTCTCCCTCATTCTCTCTCTCTCTCTCTCTCTTGTCGAACCGTCCTCTTGCAAGTCGTCAACCCCAGTCAACCTAACCTTCTGTCAACCTAATAGTGTCAACCTAACTGAATTAACCCCTTCTGTACCGGGGTCCTCTCTTTAATATTGAGGGGGAAAGATTGAGAGGAATACTATAACATATTAAAGGGAGTAGAGGTTGATTGAGGTTGAAAAGGACACTACAGGTTGAGAGAATGTGAGGTTTACTAGAACATTAAAGGGTCATTTATTTGTGTATTATATTTATTTATTGCATTATTTTATTATTTGGTTTTATTTATGTTTTAAAGTTTGCTCCCTAGACCTCAAAATCAAACTTAAAAACACCTCCCCTTTCGAAATAAATATGTACATTTTTCAATAGAACATGCTGGTTCCTCCTAAATTAAGAGCTCGCTATCGCTCGCTAGGAAAAAATCGACACCTAAATGGCACGAAAGGTCTTAATATTTACAAAGAAATGGGTCGACAAGTCTTAAAATCGCCAAACTAGTGGGCCGAACGTCTTAAAATCGGGAAACTAACGGGCTAAACATGAGGGAGAAAGCGGACCAGAAAAAAAACAACCACCCCTGCTCAAACCCATATAGTTGAGTTTAAATTTTGCGTTATTATCAATTCTCAACCTAACAAAAAGCAGGTGACCCCCTTAAACTATTCTTAACCTACCTTTCCCTTCTTAAACTATTAACAACTATCAACCAACCTTGTTAAACTATTATCAACTATCAACCTACCTGCTAAACTATTATCAACCATCAACCAACCTTGTTAAACTATTAACAACTATCAACCAACCTTGTTAAACTATTATCAACTATCAACCTACCTGCTAAACTATTATCAACAATCAACCAACCTTGTTAAACTATTATCAACTATCAACCAACCTGCTAAACTATTATCAACTATCAACCAACCTTGTTAAACTATTATTAACTATCAACCTACCTGCTAAACTATTATCAACTACCAACCTATCTATCCCTTGTTATACTATTATCAACTATCAACCTATCTTCCAAACTATTATGAACTATCAACCTATCTTGTTAAACTATTATCAACTATCAACCAACCTTTCCCTTGTTAAACTATTATTAACTATCAACCTATCTTTCCCTTGTTAAACTATTATCATCTATCAACCTACCTTGTTAAACTATTATCAACTATCAACCTATCTTTCCCTTGTTAAACTATTATAAACTATCAACCTACCTTCCAAACTATTATAAACTACCAACCTATCTTTCCATTGCTAAACTATTATCAACTATCAACCTATCTATCCCCTGATAAACTATTATCAACTATCAACCTACCTTGTTAAACTATTATCAACTATCAACCTACCTTGTTAAACTATTATCAACTATCAACCTATCTATCCCTTGATAAACTATTATGATCTATCAACCTACCTTGTTAAACTATTATCAACTATCAACCTATCTATCCCTTGTTAAACTATTATAAACTATTAACCTACCTTCCAAACTATTATAAACTACCAACCTATCTTGTTAAACTATTATCAACTATCAACCTATCTTTCCCTTGCTAAACTAAAGTATTATCAACTATCAACCTATCTTTACCCTGCTAAACTATTCTCCTTATCGACCTCAATGGATTTGGGTTCTTGACAGTCGATTGGTATATGTTTAATAGATTATAAAAAGGAAGTTGAAATTTATATATACTATATTTTATAATAATGAGTCGTGAAATGGTTAACTTCTCTGTCTGTCTGTCTGTCTTTGTCTGTCTTCTCTCTCTCAACCCCCCCCCCCCCCCTAACACACACACAGACACAAAAACTCCAGCCCCAACACAAACTCGCAGTCACACACGCACATGTACGTCTATGTGTAAATGTATGGGTGCGTGTGTCATGGTAGGGGGTGAATGTCTGTGTGGGGGGTCATATGTGTGTGTGTGTGTGTGTGTGTGTGTGTGTGTGTGTGTGTGTGTGTGTGTGTGTGTGTGTGTGTGTGTGTGTGTGTGTGTGTGTGTGTGTGTGCTCAACCTCACTTTATCTCATGCTAAATATGTTTCAATACTTTTTGACGTAGTTAATGGATTTCTTCTTCGATATCCGACAACAAAATGTGACTTCCCCAATTTGAACCAACTGATTTTGTCTACTCTACTTCTGACTACAAAATTGACTTCCCGAATTTGTCAACCCCCTGATGTTGACTATTTCATTAGTACTATACTACTTTTTCTTTAAGGGCAAACACTCTACACCAGGTATTATAGAGATAGCCGGTTTGCCACAGTTATAACAGAAAACCGATTACGGCGGATGGCTGTGGCCTGATGAAGTCCATCCGCTTTCTATTTTGCCTTGGGGTGGGTGTTTGACTGTCTCTCTATATTTTTCATATATCTGTGTTAATTTAAACTCGTTTTACATGTATGTGTGTGTGTGTGTGTGTGTGTGTGTGTGTGTGTGTGTGTGTGTGTGTGTGTATGTGTGAGTGAGTGTGTGTGAGTGTGTGTGTATGTGTGTGAGTGAGTGAGTGTGTCTGTGATTGAGTGTGGGTGTGTGTGTGTGTGTGTGTGTGTGTGTGTGTGTGTGTGTGTGTGTGTGTGTGTGTGAGTGAGTGTGTGTGTGAGTGTCTGTGATTGAGTGAGTGTGTGGTGTGTGTGTGTATGTGTATTTCAGTAGTAGGCTAAAAATTAAGCCCATTAGATATAGTTCATTCCAAACAGATATTGAGGAACAGAGAGAGATAGATAGATAGATAGATAGATAGATAGATAGATAGATAGATAGATAGATAGATAGATAGATAGATAGACACATAGACAGGCATAAATAGACAGACACAAATATATAAAGATCGAGACGTGGATAGAAAACAATATAGAGAAAATAGACAGATAGATAAATTAATACATAGATAAAGTAAGAGAGAGATAGTTAGATAGATAGAGAGAAAGAGAGAGAGAGAGTCAGATATAGTTAGATAGATAGATATAGATAGATAGATAGAGTCAGATAGATAGAGAGAGAGAGAGAGAGAGAGATAGAGAGAGAGAGAGAGAGAGAGAGACGCGTGCAACACCAACAAAAAATGTGACCATGTGTTGGCGGCGTGTGGCTGTCTGTACCCCCCCCCCCCCTGATACCCCCTTCTCTCTACACCCCCCCCCCCTTGCTCTCACACTCTCTCTCATGCCCTCCTCTTTACCCTCCCTCTGTCTTACCCTCTCTCTCTCTCTTACACTCACTCTCTCTCTCTCTATCCCCCCCTGCTCTCACACACTCTCTCTCTCTCTCTCTCTCATACCCTCCCACTCTCTCTCTCTCATACCCTCCCTCTCTCACTCTCACTCTCTCATACCCCCTCTCTTTCGCTCTCTACCCACCTTCTCTCTATCTCTACTTCCCCGCACTCTCTCTCCACCTTCACTTTCACTCACACTCACTCTCAATTTCTCTCTCTCATACCCCTTCTCTTTCGCTCTCTAACCATCTTCTCTCTCTCATTCTCTCTACCTCCTCTTTCTTTCTCCCTCCCTCTCACACTCTCTCTCTCTCTCTCTTTATTTTGTATTGTATATATGTTTTTCTTTTATGTACAGTGGTCTGAAGCAAAACTCTGATTCACCTACTAATACACTCATAAGGGTAGGGACGATAACTGAATACATCCACACCCACACACACAAGCACAAATATTAGCCCCCCCCCCCCCCCCCCCCCCCACCACCACCACCACACACACACACACACACACACACACACACACACACACACACATACACACACACACACACACACACACACACACACACACACACACACCAACACCCACACTAAAGTCTAGGAACAGGATAACACAAAGAGCAGGTGAGATAGGGTAAGACAGTTTCCTCCTGTCATATTAGGGCATTTTCTTGCAAATGCTATCATTCTTATTTAAAATGGCGTAATGAGAAACTCGTATACTTCTTCATTTTAGAATAGAAATAAGTCTGATTTTTGTTTTCATTCATATTTTGTTGTGACTTACGTTGATTAAAAAAAAAAGTTGGTGCAGTCTTTGTAAAAGAAATAACACTTAATCATGATTATTTTTGTACGTTATATATCTGAAGAACAGGCAAGAAAGGTGGTAATGAATAGGAATGAGTGAAGAATGCTTGTGAAAACATGAGTGATAACGCGGTCGTAGGGAGTGGGGTCGGACGCCAGTTAGACTAGATAATAGTCCGTCAGGCGCCCGGCCCGGGGAGCCAGTGTGTTATATAGGAAGGGCCATGCCTGGAGTGGCGGACATTGTGGTGTAGTTTCGCTACGTGCCTGCCTGCTGTGACCGGAACCTTTCCGAGAGATCTGGGACCTGGGAATCTTTTGCTGGGGTCCCATCATGGTCCTTGGTATCTGGGTCTTCTCTTGGGCGACCTAGATGTGTGTGAATTTTCTATTTTTATTATATTTAATTGTTTCTGTTACGGCTCTATCTCGAGTCGGCCACCCACAGCATTGAGGTATGTGACTGAGTATATACATATATGTGTACATACATTAATACTTTACCTCCTCTTCTTCCCGTACTCCTTAAACCATTCATATTCTATCTCACTACCTTCACTCTATTTCATTATTTAATCCGTTTCGCTCTCAAACACACATACACACAGAGATAAACACACACACATAGAAACACAGACACACACACACAAACACAGACACAGACAAACAGACACACACAAACACAGACAGACAGATACACACACACACACACACAGACACACAAACAATCTCTCTCCCTCACACTTCAACCTTTTATCATGTGAATCTCATACAGTCCTCATCTTACTGCAACAATTAACCACTTCCTTCGCTCGCGCGCGCGCTCTCTCTCTCTCTCTCTCTCTGTTTATTTAAACATTAATCCTTAGGTTGCTGGTCAAAGTGAAAAAATACATTAGGGGAGGGCTGGCGCATCCAAACCCGACAAAGCGCCATTCTTTTTCCTTTCGAGATAATCGCGGTCAAAGTTTGGCGATGTTTAGACGTGTGTAACTTTCCAACCCGGTGGATGTAAGTGTTCATATTTGGACTGAAGCTGTATGAAATATCGATAATTCATCGTATGTGCAGCAATTGAAATTTAAACAGAGGGTTTTTGTGCAGGAATATTATTTCCAAAATTATCTAGGTTTCATAAGGGGAGATTTTGACAAAAACTCACTTTGCCATCACTTTGAATGCGATTTCGTCTTTTTAATCATTATAGTGCATCACTAAAAGTTATTGTGCATCATTCCCACCCACATTGCTCCCTATTTCAAACACCAGGTAAGTCAGGTAAGTACATAGTCATTAGGTAAGTATATAGTCATCAGGTAAGTACCGGTACCATTGTCAATTTGTACACAATGAATAACATAATAATCATAATAATAAACAAAAACATTTTAGAGAATGTAGATAGGGTAGATTGGAGGTAGATATGGTAGATAGCAGGTATATTAGGTAGAGATAGGTTAGGTAGAGTAGTAGGCCTAACAGTAACTGGGAAAAATGGAGCCAGGATTGAAGAAGGTTTAGAAGGTTGATAAGGTAGATAGAATAATAGAAGATGAGGTAGATAGCAGGTAGAACATTGCACCGTACTTACATTGCAGGTAAAGATGGCTCAGAATGTTGGCAGGTAGATCCAGAGGTAGGTAGTAATCCAGGGAGTGTGGTGGAGAATGATCCTTAATTGCAGGTAAAGATGACTCAGAATGTCGGCAGGTAGATCCAGAGGTGGGCTAGTTAGTAATCCAGGGAGTGTGGTGGAGAGAATGATCCTTAATTGCAGGTAAAGATGACTCAGAATGTCGGCAGGTAGATCCAGAGGTAGGCTAGGTAGTAATCCAGGGAGTGTGGTGGAGAGAATGATCCTTAATTGCAGGTAAAGATGACTCAGAATGTCGGCAGGTAGATCCAGAGGTAGGTAGTAATCCAGGGAGTGTGGTGGAGAGAATGATCCTTAATTGCAGGTAAAGATGACTCAGAATGTCGGCAGGTAGATCCAGAGGTAGGTAGTAATCCAGGGAGTGTGGTGGAGAGAATGATCCTTAATTACAGGTAAAGATGACTCAGAATGTCGGCAGGTAGATCCAGAGGTAGGCTAGGTAGTAATCCAGGGAGTGTGGTGGAGAGAATGATCCTTAATTGCAGGTAAAGATATTTTTCACTGTCGTCACTGTCCACCGGGGAATTAAGAGATTCCCTGTACAGGATTCCGTTTGGCCCTGCCATAGCCTAGAAGCTTCCCCCACTTATAGAAACATAACCAGAAGGGCCTGGCCGGGCCTCCAGGCTCTCGTCACTGTCAGACATTGTTCACTATGTATTCCTGGATACACTGATGTACAATAGATGCAGTAATGTTCTGTAAATCACTGTAAATAGTGCGATAACGACACCACGACCACCGGCAATGTAAGCGTTCCCGCGTGTCAGACAAGACTGTCATGTTTTTGTTAGGGAACTCGCCACATGAATCCCCAGTAGCCAATGGGAGTGCACGGCGGGTAAGCCCGGAGTTCTCATTGGCTCCCGCACCTCCCCCACACACGTAAAGAGTGAGAGCGCGGGAGAAGGACTTTGCCAGGTAACGACAGAACCGTGTTTCTCGGCCTGCTCTGAATAATTGCCGATAAGGTCGAAAAAGATACCTGCACTCAAAACACGCTCACCCTTACAGTTTCTGCCCGAATGCGACCAAATCCAGACCACGTGATAGAGGAAGGATCGGAGTGTTCCTTCCTGTAAAAAAACGCGTTTTTCAAAATTTGGCGCATGTCGGGTGTGGATTATTATTGATTATTTATTTATTATTATTTAGGCCTATACAATATCACTAACTTAAGACCAGCTTTTTTTTCTCTCTCTCTCTCTCTCTCTCTCTCTCTCTCTCTCTCTCTCTCTCTCTCTCTCTCTCTCTCTCTCTCTCTCTTTCTCACTTTTGTATTCCTGCTCTACTTCCATTATATCGTACACATTTATCTTCCATCTTAAGTGTCACCCTATCTTTCTTCCTCCTTAGTTTACTTCTCTCCTTCATGCCATTCTTCCTTCCTCCTCACCTTCCTTCATTTCTTCCTTCCTTCCTTCCTTCCTCCCTTTCTTATCTTTCCTCCTCACCTTCCTTCCTGCCTTTCCTTCCCTCCTTCCTTCCTTCCTTTCTTATCTTCCTTCCTTCATTCCTACTTTCCATCCTTCCTTCCTCCTCACCTTCCTTCATTTCTTCCTTCCTTCCTTCCTTTCTTATCTTCCTTCCTTCATTCCTACTTTCCATCCTTCCTTACTCCTCCCCTTCCTTCCTTTCTTATTTTCTCTCCTCCTTCCTTCCTTTATTATTTTCCCTCCTTCCTTCCTACTTTCCAAATTGCCTTACTCCTCTCCTTCCTTTCTTCCTCCTTCATTCCTTCCTTCCTTCCTTCTTACGTTTCTGCGTACCACCCTTAACCCCTTCTGTACAGGCGACGTCTTCAACATTTTAGTCTAGCTATACATAGAGGATTTTGTGCAGTTTAAGAAGGATCTGTGGTGGTAAAAAGGGTTAAGTGAGATAGTTCGAAGCCTGTTGATTGCTGGAGGCCATTTTGAAACTGAATAAAATCGTCTAATAGTGGCCAGAATATAGATAAAAGGACGTCGCCGGTACGGAAGGGGTTAATTCATTTCATTGTTTTCATCTTTATTATTTCCCTTCCTTCCTTCCTTCCTTCCTTCCTTCCTTCCTTCCTTCCCTGTCAAAAATATCTATGGGTGTTAAGGGGAGATTTCCACTTGAGGGATTTTTTTCTGCACCCCTTTCTCCCTCATGTTTAGCCCCATTGCTTTTGAGATTTTAAGACCTTCGCCCTAGTAGTTTGGAAATTTTAAGACATTTTGCCCCATTTCTGTCAATTTTAAGACCTTTCGTGCCGTTAAGGTGTCAATTTTTTCCTGGCGAGCGATAGCGATCCTGTAATTTAAGAGCAACCGGCCTCCGGCCGGGAAATTTTTCTACCGAAAAATGAACAAATTTATCTTGAAAGGTGGTCTAGGGGGTGTAATTTTAAGCTTGATGAAAAAGTAGGGAACAAACTAAATACCTCCCCTTAAGGGTAATTAAGGAAGTCCCTAATAATCTATACCCCTTAATGGGAGATGAGTCGTTTTTCTGGTCCCCCTTCTTCCTCATGTTTAGCCTCCTTAGTTTTCAGATGTCATGAAGTTCGGCTCATTAATTTGGCGATTTTAAGACCATTCGCCCCATTTCTTTGCCAATATCAAGAATTTTCATGTCATTTAGGTGTCGATATTTTCCTGGTGACCGATAACAAGCCTGTTATTTAACTCTCTCCGACATATGACGCGATTTTGAGCCTATTAGGGATACTTTAAAGCCTTTGTTACCATCAGGGGTATTTAGAAACCTTTAGTTTAGTTACTTCAACCTCTGCAGTTGTCTTTGAGTTAGCTGTGTTGAGCCTATTGGGGATACTTTAAAGCCTTTGTTACCATCAGGGGTATTTAGAAACCTTTAGTTTAGTTACTTCAACCTCTGCAGTTGTCTTTGAGTTAGCTGTGTTGAGCCTATTGGGGATGCTTTAAAGCCTTTGTTACCATCAGGGGTATTTAGAAACCTTTAGTTTAGTTACTTCAACCTCTGCAGTTGTCTTTGAGTTAGCTGTGTTGAGCCTATTGGGGATACTTTAAAGCCTTTGTTACCATCAGGGGTATTTAGAAACCTTTAGTTTAGTTACTTCAACCTCTGCAGTTGTCTTTGAGTTAGCTGTGGGCAGAAAACTAATTTTGGAGAGGTAATTATAAGAGTGAGAGAACGCAATTTCTTATTGGTAATCTGGCCACCTCTGCGTCATATGAGCGTGAAAGGGTTAAAAGGGTTGGTTGAGAGAGTTAGAAGCCTTATTATTATGGCTAGAGGTCCTTCCTAAGCTGAATACAATCGTCTAATAGTTGCCAGGATATGATGAAAAGGACGTCCCTGGTACTGAACGGGTTAATATACTGCACATATTATCTTGCCTATATATTTACAGTATAATATCTTTCAATCAATATATATGTACGGTAACTATATCTATAGAAATACCAATTATGGGGAGATTTCCACTTGAGGGATTGTTTTCTGGATCCCTTTCTCCCTCATGGTTAGCCCCATTGCTTTTGATATATTAAGACGTTCACCCCATTAGTTTGGCGATTTTAAGAACTTTCGCCCCATTTCTGTCAATTTTAAGGCTTCTCGTGCCATTTAGGTGTCGATTTTTTCCTGGCGAGCGATAGCGAGCCTGTAATTTAAGAGGCCCCGGCCTTCGGCCGGGACATTTTTCTACCGAAAAATTTACAAATTTATCTTGAAAGGGGATCTAGGGGGTGTAATCGTAAGCTTGATGGAAGTCTAGGGAATCAACTAAAAACCTCCCCCAAATATACACCACATATCTCTAACCTGTATAGTTATATATAGTTTAATCAATATATGTACGGTAACTATATCTAGCAATACCAATCAAGCAAATCTGCCTATTGACTCTTGTTCCCTGTACTTATTGACTCTTGTTCCCTATACTTATTGACTCTTGTTCCCTGTACTTATTGACTCTTGTTCCCTATACTTATTGACTCTTGTTCCCTGTACTTATTGACTCTTGTTCCCTATACTTATTGACTCTTGTTCCCTATACTTATTGACTCTTGTTCCCTATACTTATTGACTCTTGTTCCCTGTACTTATTGACTCTTGTTCCCTATACTTATTGACTCTTGTTCCCTATACTTATTGACTCTTGTTCCCTGTACTTATTGACTCTTGTTCCCTGTACTTATTGACTCTTGTTCCCTGTACTTATTGACTCTTGTTCCCTATACTTATTGACTCTTGTTCCCTATACTTATTGACTCTTGTTCCCTGTACTTATTGACTCTTCTTCCCTGTACTTATTGACTCTTGTTCCCTATACTTATTGACTCTTGTTCCCTATACTTATTGACTCTTGTTCCCTGTACTTATTGACTCTTGTTCCCTATACTTATTGACTCTTGTTCCCTGTACTTATTGACTCTTGTTCCCTGTACTTATTGACTCTTGTTCCTGTACTTATTGACTCTTGTTCCCTGTACTTATTGACTCTTGTTCCCTGTACTTATTGACTCTTGTTCCCTATACTTATTGACTCTTGTTCCCTGTACTTATTGACTCTTGTTCCCTATACTTATTGACTCTTGTTCCCTATACTTATTGACTCTTGTTCCCTATACTTATTGACTCTTGTTCCCTGTACTTATTGACTCTTGTTCCCTATAATTATTGACTCTTGTTCCCTGTACTTATTGACTCTTGTTCCCTGTACTTATTGACTCTTGTTCCCTGTACTTATTGACTCTTGTTCCCTGTACTTATTGACTCTTGTTCCCTGTACTTATTGACTCTTGTTCCCTATACTTATTGACTCTTGTTCCCTGTACTTATTGACTCTTGTTCCCTATACTTATTGACTCTTGTTCCCTATACTATTGACTCTTGTTCCCCTGTACTTATTGACTCTTGTTCCCTATAGCGTTATTGACTCTTGTTCCCTGTACTTATTGACTCTTGTCCCCTATACTTTTTGACTCTTGTTCCCTGTACTTATTGACTCTTGTTCCCTGTACTTATTGACTCTTGTTCCCTGTACTTATTGACTCTTGTTCCCTGTACTTATTGACTCTTGTTCCCTATATGATTGACTCTTGTTCCCTGTACTTATTGACTCTTGTTCCCTATACTTATTGACTCTTGTCCCTATACTTATTGACTCTTGTTCCCTGTACTTATTGACTCTTGTTCCCTATACTTATTGACTCTTGTTCCCTGTACTTATTGACTCTTGTTCCCTGTACTTATTGACTCTTGTTCCCTATACTTATTGACTCTTGTTCCCTGTACTTATTGACTATTGTTCCTATACTTAGTGACTCTTGTTCCCGTACCTTATTGACTCTTGTTCCCCTGTACTTATTGACTCTTGTTCCCTGTACTATTGACTCTTGCTTCCTATACTTATTGACTCTTGTTCCCTAGACTTTTATTGACTCTTGTTCCGTCTTTATTGACTCTTGTTCCCTGTACTTATTGACTCTTGTTCCTGTACTTATTGACTCTTGTTCCCTGTACTTATTGACTCTTGTTCCCTGTACTTATTGACTCTTGTTCGTCCTATACTTATTGACTCTTGTTCCCTGTACTTATTGACTCTTGTTCCTATACTTATTGACTCTTTGTTCCCTATACTTAGTGACTCTTGTTCCCTGTACTTATTGATCTTGTTTCCCTGTACTTATTGACTCTTGTTCCCTGTACTTATTGACTCTTGTTCACTGTACGTATTGACTCTTGTTCCCTGTACTTATTGACTCTTGTTCCTATACTTATTGACTCTTGTTCCCTGTACCTTATTGACTTTTGTTCCCTATACTTAATTGACTTCTTGTTCCCTGTACTTAGCTGACTCTTGTTACCCCTAGTACTTATTGACTCTTGTTACCGATATACTTATTGACTCTTGTTCCCTGTACTTATTGACTATGTTCCCTGTACTTATTGACTCTTGTTCCCATTGTACTTATTGGGACTCTTGTTCACCCTATAACTTCTTGACTCTTGTTCCCTATAACTTATTGACTCTTTGTTCCCCTATACTTATTGACTCTTGTTTCCCTAGTACTTATTGAAACTCTTGTTCCCTATACTTATTGACTCTTGTTCCCTATACTTATTGACTCTTGTTCCCTGTACTTATTGACTCTTGTTCCCTATAATTATTGACTCTTGTTCCCTGTACTTATTGACTCTTGTTCCCTGTACTTATTGACTCTTGTTCCCTGTACTTATTCCTATATAAATGTCTGCCCATTGTCTGTCGTTTCCTCTCTTCCTTCCTTCGTAATTTCTTCTCTCATTTCTGTCTTTCTTACTTTCTGTCCCCTTTCTTGCAAGACGGAAGAGGGGGGGGGGGGGGAGGGAGGGAGGAAGGGGGAGAAGGGAGGGATGCAACAGATGTGCTTCTGTCAAATCTCGCTCTCCCCCCCTCCCCTCCCCCCCCTCTCTCTCTCTCTCTCTCTCTCTCTCTCTCTCTCCCCTCTACTTCCCTCGTCTCTCTCGATCTCCCCTCTCCTCATCTCGATTTTCTCATTCTCTATTTCTGGCACATATTCTCTCTCTCCCCCCTAGCTATACTCGTCTCCTCCTTCTGCCTCATCATCTGCCTTCTCTCTCGCTCTCTCTCATTCTCCTAGTTTCTCCCTATTATCTCTTTCTTTTCCCCGTTTCCCCCTTTCTGTCTTTCCCCCCCCCTCTTCCCCCGTCCCCCCCCCTCTCTCTCTTCTCTCTCCCCTCTCCTCTCGATTTTCCAACTCCCTTCATCTATTTACTCTATTTTCTGCACATATTCCATTCTCTTCTTCCCAACCTACTCGCTTCCCCCTGCTCTCTCTCTCTCCTCTCCTGCACAATATTCTCTCGTTCCTCCCTTCCTTTCCTCTCCGTCTCTCTCTTTTCCCCTACTGCATTTCCACAGTACTTTTATCTCTCTTTCCCCCCCTCTCTCTCCGCCCTCCCCTCTCTCCCTCACCCTCCTGCTCTCTCTCACCACTCTCACCCATTCTCTCTCTTTCTGCAACATATTCTCTTCGTCTCCGTTCTCATCCTCTCTCGTCTCTTCCTCCTCTCTCTCCCGCTCTCTCATCTTCTCTCCTCTATGCACTCTATGTTTCTGGCCTTTCATCTCCCTTCTCTTCTCTCTCTCCCCTCTCCTCTCCCGCCCTCTCTACTCTATGTATCGCTCTCAATCCTCTCTCTCTCTCTCTCTCTCTATGCACATGTTTCCCTACCAATTTAATTATGTATCTTTAAATCAATTATATCTATGCACATATTTCACTACCTAATCCTATATCTTTACTATATTAAACTTCCTTTTAAATAATTAAAATGTCTATTGACCATTCTGCCTACCTCTATCCAATCATCTATATGTCTATCTATATCTATCTACATATTAACTGTATGTATTTCGTAAGGGGAGGTTTTTAGTTCGTTCCCTAGAATTCCATTAATCTTAAAATTACACCCCCTAGACCCCCTTTCAAGATAAATTTGTACATTTTTCGGTAGAAAAAATTTCCGGCTGAAAGCCGGTTTCCTCTTCAAATTACAGTGGCTCGCCTAAATCGCTCGCCAGGATAAAATCGACACACCTGAATTGCACAGAAAGGTCGTAAATATGGGGTGAAAGTTCTTAAATCGCTAACTAAAGGGGCGGGGCAAAACGTTTTTTATAATATCAAAAAGCAATGGGGCTAAACATGAGGGAGAAAGGGGTCAAGAAAAATATCCCTCAAGTGGAGACCTCCCCTTAACCTTGGATAATCGTACGGTTAATTAGGTAATGTCTCAGCATCGCATTATAAAGGATAGAGAATACATCTAAGATACCCTTAAAGGGGGGGGGGGGGGACCTGTTTGGGTTCTGTCCTTTTCTATCTTTCTCTGGCTAGTATCCATTTGGCCCCATTCAGCCTACTGTTTTAAGACGTTTATCCCCATCCAGGTGTTACATTTTTTACTGGTGAGCGGTAGCGCTACCCAGCCATATTTTTTAATTTTGTTTGACAGCAGGCTAAATTTGTACATTTTTCGATAGAAAAATTTCTCCGGCGAAGCCGGATTTTTTCATATAATGCTGGCTCGCTATCGCTCGCCAGGAAGAAATCGACACCTAGATGGGGATAAACGTCTTAAAATAGTTGGCTGAATGGGGGCCCGAATGGATACAAGCGCAGACGAGAAGAGAGAAAAGGACAGAAATAACAAAAAGCAGGTCACCCCCCTTAACAAACAACTTGTAACAATACAGTATATACAGTATATATGTGTGTATTGAAGTAACGTTGAGTCTAACTATCCTCATGAGATGCAATATAGCGGCACCTACTATCCTCATGCGATGCAATATGGCGGCACCTACTATATAAATTTTATATAATAATGTTAATTAATAGTTCTCCAATGTTATACTGTCTTATATATCATCGATGCAATAGGTTTCATTAAAGGCTAAGTCTAATCTTTTAAAACCCTGACAAAAAATATGCATCCTAATTAACTCATCAATGAAATTTTGGTTAAGGGGGGGGGGGGTTTGACCTGCTTTTTGTTCTCTCCTTTTCTCTCTTTCTCTGGCTTGTATCCATTCGGCCCCATTCAGCCTACTGTTTTAAGACGTTTATCCCCATCCAGGTGTCGATTTCGTTCTGGCGAATGATAGCGAGCCACCATTATATGAAGAAATCCGGCTTCGCCGGACACATTTTTCTATTGAAAAATGTACAAATTTAGCCTGCTGTCAAACAAAACTAAAAAGTATGCTGGCTCGCTACCGCTCACCAGTAAAAAATTGACACCTGGATGGGGATAAACGTCTTAAAACAGTAGGCTGAATGGGGCCGAATGGAATACAAGCCAGAGAATATTGAAAGGACATGAACAAACTAAGTCAAGGTCACCCCCCCCCCCCCCCCTTAAGGGTTTTAACAGTGCTAAAAGTATAACTGCCCTTTTGCCGGGACATATCTCAGTGTGGGGGCTGGTGGGGGGGGGGGGGGGGGGGGGTGGGGTGGGGGGGGGGGGGGTGTGGGGGTGGGGGGGTTTGGGTGGGTAGGGGGGGGTGTGGGTGAAGCGCGAGAGAGAGAGTGGGGAGTGGGGCCTGATTTTTTTTTTTTTTTTTTAAAGTTTGAAAGGAATTGGGTATCGTACATTTTATTCCACCCCCCCCCCCCCCCCCCCCCCCCCCCCCCCCGCCAGACACACCCAAACGTCACCCCCCCCGCGACGGTGTGTTTCATCGGTACCTTAACATAGCGCCGACACTGCTGCTTTTTCGTTTCCTTCTATAAGGGAGTTTTTGGGCATCTGTAGACATCGATATTTAGCAGAAGAACCAGCTATAATACGGTTTTAGTACATTTATATATATACATATATAAAACCCAATTCAACATGCTATTTATCCATCAGAAACCTATTTATCCATAATTTTTTTTTCCCGATGTTTACAGGCCGAACTTCCTTATAGCCTGACACTCGCAAGTGGTCAAATGCTTACGAGTACTTTTGAATATTCTAATCCGAGATTAAACTATCCTGAACTAACCTAGTGCCCTATACTTAACACTAACCTAAAACACGGTTTGTGATTAAGGGGAGGTTTCTAGTGTGTTGCTTAGACCTCCATCGAGCTTAAAAATACATCCCCTAGACCCCCTTTCAAGATAAATATGTACATTTTTCGGTAGAAAAATTTCCCGGGCCAGAAGCGCCCGATTCCCTCTAAAATTACAGTCATCCTATCCGTCTCGCTCAGGAAAAAAAAAAAATACCGTTCACCTAAATGTCACGAAAGGTCCTTTAAAATTAGGACCGAGAAAATGGGGTTAAAGTTATTAAAATCGCCAAACTAATGGTGCAAACATCTTAAAATCTCAAAAAGCAATGGGGGAGAAGGAAGTTCGAAAAAAAATCCCCCAAGTGGAAACCAACAAATGTGGGTACAATTGACCACTTGCGAGTTCCGTTCTATAAGGAAGTTGGAGCCGCAGACATCGATATGAAACAGAAATACAATAATAATGTAGGTTTCTGATGGCTGAAGGGTATGTTGAATTGGGTTTTTTAATTTTTTTTTTGTTGTGTATGTATATATAATTAACTACAAAACCTATTTTATAATTACTACAACCGTATTATATATTAACTACAACCTTATTACTAACTTAACTAAGACAAAACCGTATGTAATAATTCACTACAAACCGTATTTATAATTAACTAGCAAACCGTATTTATAATTAACTACAACCGTATTTATACTACAACCGTATTTTAGCTGGTAATTCTGCTAAATAACGATGTCTACAGCTCCAACTTCCTTATAGAACGAAACTCTTAAGTGGTCAATTAAGGGGAGATTTCCACTTCGGATGTTTTTCTTGACCCCTTTCTCCCTCATGTTTAGCCCCATTGCTTTTGATATTATAAAACGTTCACCCCATTAGTTTAGCGATTTTAAGAACTTTCACCCCATATTAAGACCTTTCGTGCCATACAGGTGTCGATTTTTTCCTGGCGAGCGATAGCGAGCCTGTATTTTTAGAGGAAACCGGCCTTCGGCCGGGACATTTCCTACCGAAAAATGTACAAATTTATCTTGAAAGGGACTCAAGGGGTATAATTTTAAGCTTGATGGAAGTCTAGGGAACAAAGTAAATACCTCCCCTTAAACAAACTACAGACTTCATATTACTTTGACACACAAACCTACAAATATTTTGAAATGTGTACCCATGAACCCACCAATGCGTGTACACACACACACACACGCTCACTTTTACTCTCTCTCTCTCTCTCTCTCTCTCTCACACACTCTCTCTCACACACACTCACTCTCTCTCTCTCTCTCAAACACAACACACACATACACGCTCACTCTCTCTCTCACACACACACACTCTCTCTCTCTCTCACACACACCCTCACTCTCTCTCTCTCTCTCAAACACACCCACACATATACACGCTCACTTACACACACACACACACTGTCTACTCGCATCAGTAAGTCTGAACCACCTCGCTTGGCTCGTAAGGTCTATGTGGTCATGTATAAAATATCAAACACACACTCACTCTCACACACACTCACTCTCACTCTCTCTCTCTCTCTCTCTCTCTCTCGGTGTTTTTCCTCCCAGCCTCCCCCCCCCCCCCCTTCCGTGTGTTCGTACTCTGTTTCCCTTCACCCCCTTTCCCCCCCCCCCCCCCCTACCCCCCCTTACACAGTCCCCCCTTTAGTACTCAGTGGAGGGGTAGACAGAGAGATAGATAGATAGATAGACAGATAGACAGACAGATATATAGATAGACAGAAAGATAGATAGATAGATAGATAGATAGATAGACAGACAGACAGACAGATAGATAGATAGATAGATAAATACATACATAGATAGATAGACAGAAAGATAGATAAATAGATAGATAGATAGACAGACCGACAGGCAGACAGACAGGCAGACAGACAGATAGATAGATAGATAGATGGGTGGATAGTTACTTACTCGATAGATAGATAGATAACTAAGACTCAATATTGTATTTCGTAAAAGCTACATAACACTTTGTACATAGTAAGAGGAGTTTGATAATACACATTCATCTCATACCTGGTTCATGGTTTGATAATACACATTCATCTCATACCTGGTTCATGGTTTGATAATACACATTCATCTCATACCTGGTTCATGGTTTGATAATACACATTCATCTCATACCTGGTTCATGGTTTGATAATACACATTCATCTCATACCTGGTTCATGGTTTGATAATACACATTCATCTCATACCTGGTTCATGGTTTGATAATACACATTCATCTCATACCTGGTTCATGTTTGATAATACACATTCATCTCATACCTGGTTCATGGTTTGATAAAAAACATTCATCTCATACCTGGTTCATGGTTTGATAATCACATTCATCTCATACCTGGTTCATGGTTTGATAATACACATTCATCTCATACCTGGTTCATGGTTTGATAATACACATTCATCTCATACCTGGTTCATGGTTTGATAATACACATTCATCTCATACCTGGTTCATGGTTTGATAATACACATTCATCTCATACCTCATGGTTTGATACCTGGTTCATGGTTGGATATACACATTCATCTCATACCTGGTTCATGGTTTGATAATACACATTCATCTCATACCTGGTTCATGGTTTGATAATACACATTCATCTCATACCTGGTTCATGGTTTGATAATACACATTCATCTCATACCTGGTTCATGGGTGATATACACATTCATCTCATACCTGTTCATGGTTTGATAATACACATTCATCTCATACCTGGTTCATGGTTTGATAATACACATTCATCTCATACCTGGTTCATGGTTTGGAATACAATTAATTCTAGATTTTACTGCATCAATATAATTTTCCATCAAACATTCTGTATTATAATTATTCACTTTTTTCACTTCCTTCATCAAATATAAGCTATCATCGTTATTTAGATAGATAGATAGATATATATATACAGATAGTTCGTTGGATAGACAGACAGATAGATAAATGGGTATATTGAAGGAGAGAGAGAGAGAGAGAGAGAGAGAGAGAGAGAGAGAGAGAGAGAGAGAGAGAGAGAGAGAGAGAGAGAGAGAGAGAGAGAGAGAGAGTGTAAACAAAGACAGCTTATAACAATAGTCTACCAAGATACATTAACCTTTTCAGTACGGGTGAAGTTATTATATAATTTTATTCTGGCTTCCATTAGACGATTTTACTCTGTTTATGTATTTTATGATGAAAAATGTACAAATTAGCCTCGAGCGGGGAGTGAGGGTTATTAGGGGTGTTTTTTAGACCATGATGGAGATCTTGGGATGGAACTAAAAATAATAAATTAATAAATATATTTATGATAGTCAACGAATTAAGGGAAGGTATTTAGTTTCTTCCCTAGAACTCCATCAAGCTTAAAATTACACCCCTTAGACCCCCTTTCAAGATAAATTTGTACATTTTTCGGTAGAAAAATGTCCCGACCGAAGGCCGGTTCCTCTCAAATTACAGGCTCACTATTGTTTGCCAGGAAAAAAATCGATACCTAAATGGCACGAAAGTTCTTAAAATTGACAGAAATGGGGCGAAAGTTCTTAAAATCGCCAAACTAAAGGGGGCGAGCGTCTTAAAATCTAAAAAAGCAATGGGGCTAAACATGAGAGAGAAAGGGGTCCAGAAAAAAATCCCTCAAGTGGAAATCTCCCCTTAATGGAGATATACTAGAACTCCCTGATTACTAGACGTCCTTCCTGAGCTACATAACCCTCGTCTAACAGTAGCTATAGACTATGGGCTGAAGGGGTTAATGATCTGTATAACCCTTTACACACCCCCCCCCTCCCCCCTCTATAACCCCTACAATATATACCCCCCTTTTCACCCCCCCCCCCCATCCCACAACCCCCTACTTTCACCCACCACAATAGTTAATACCTCCCGCGTAGGGCGTACCCCCTTCCTTCCTACTCTCTCTCTTTCTCTCTCTCTCTCTCTCTCTCTCTCTCTCTCTCTCTCTCTCTCTCTCTCTCTCTCTCTTAACCTCCCACGCACATTTTTGACACCCTTGTTACTCTATGTCATCTTACTCTCACTTTCTTTTCTCCTCTTCTTCTTCTTCTTATTCTTCGCCTCCTCCTCCTCCTTTTTGTTCTCCTTCTACTTCGTCTTTTTGTTTCTTCTTCTTCGTCTTCGTCTTCATCATCTTCTTCTTCTTCTTCTTCTTCTTCTTATTCTTCCTCCTCCTCCTCTTTGTTTTTCTTCTTCTTTTTCCTAGTCATCCTCCTCCTCCTCTTTGTTTTCTTCTTCTTCTTCTTCTTCTTCTTCCTCCTCCTTCATTTCTTCTTCTTCTTCTTCCTAGTCATCATCCTCCTCCTCTCTGTTTGTCTTCTTCTTCTTCTTCTTTCGTCTCTTCTTTCTTTTCTCGTTCTCTTGTCTTCTTCTTCTTCTTCTTCTTCTTCCTTTCTCTTCTTCTTCTTCCTAGTCATCCTCCTCCTCCTCTTCTTTGTTTTTTTTCTTCTTCTTCTTCTTCTTCTTGATTAGGGAACACATAATATGCTTTGCCCAGTGTCAGTTAAATCCCATGCATCTCCATACACACGACGATATCCACATAGCTATATACATTCTATATACAACCACATCCACATAGCTATATACATTCTATATACAACCACATCCACATAGCTATATACATTCTAGATACAACCACATCCCCATAGCTATATACATTCTATATACAACCACATCCACATAGCTATATACATTCTATATACAACCACATCCACATAGCTATATACATTCTATATACAACCACATCCACATAGCTATATAAATTCATCCACAACCACATCCACATAGCTATATAAATACTATATACAACCACATCCACATAGCTATATAAATACTATATACAACCACATCCACATAGCTATAGAAATACTATATACAACCAACATCCACATAGCTATAAATACTATATACAACCACATCCACATAGCTATATAAATACTATATACAACCACATCCACATAGCTATATAAATACTATATACAACCACATCCACATAGCTATATAAATTCTATATACAACCACATCCACATAGCTATATAAATACTATATACAACCACATCCACATAGCTATATCAATTATATATACAACCACATCCACATAGCTATATAAATACTATATACAACCACATCCACATAGCTATATAAATACTATATACAACCACCTCCACATAGCTATAGAAATACTATATCCAACCACACCCACATAGCTATATAAATACTATATACAACCACATCCACATAGCTATATAAATACTATATACAACCACATCCACATAGCTATATAAATACTATATACAACCACATCCACATAGCTATATAAATACTATATACAACCACATCCACATAGCTATATCAATTGTATATACAACCACATCCACATAGCTATATAAATACTATATACAACCACATCCACATAGCTATATAAATTCTATATACAACCACATCCACATAGCTATAAAAATACTATATACAACCACATCCACATAGCTATATCAATTATATATACAACCACATCCACATAGCTATATAAATACTATATACAACCACATCCACATAGCTATATAAATTCTATATACAACCACATCCACATAGCTATATAAATTCTATATACAACCACATCCACATAGCTATATAAATTCTATATACAACCACATCCACATAGCTATTAAATTCTATATACAACCACATCCACATAGCTATATAAATTCTATATACAACCACATCCACATAGCTATATAAATTCTATATACAACCACATCCACATAGCTATATAAATTCTATATACAACCACATCCACATAGCTATATACATACG
>CM064580.1:54389514-54393894 GCA_032716605.1 Paralithodes platypus
AGGGTATATATAGACTATCTCAATTAAGGGGAGGTCTCCACTTGAGGGATTTTTTTCTGGATCCCTTTCTCCCTCATGTTTAGCCCCATTGCTTTTGAGATTTTAAGACGTTCGCCCTAGTGGTTTGGACATTTTAAGACACTTTGCCCCATTTCTGTCAATGTTAAGACCTCTCGTGCCATTAAGGTGTCGATTTTTTCCTGGCGAGCGATAGCGAGCCTGTAATTTAAGAGCAACTGGCCTCCGGCCTGGACATTTTTCTACCGAAAAATGTACAAATTTATCTTGAAAGGGGGTCTAGGGGGTGTAATTTTAAGCTTGATGAAAATGTAGGGAACAAACTAAAAACCTCCCCTTAACCCTCTGACTTCCATACACCCTTCCTAATCTGAATAAAATTGTCTAATAATACCCGGAAAGCAGAACAGAAATGCGTATTGGATCTTGAAAAACGTTAATATGAAGTAGAGAAATATTAGACGTTTGACCCATTAGTTTGGCGATTGTAACACCTTTCGCCCCATTTCACTGTCAATTTTAAGACCTTCCGTGCCATTTAGTTGTCGATTCTTTCCTGGCGAGCGATAGCGAGCCTGTCATTTTAAGAGAAACCGGTCTTTGGCCGGAAAAAATGTCTACCGAAAAATGTACACATTTATCTTGAAAGGGGTGTTTTTCTAAGCTTGATGGAGGTCTAGCGAAAAAAAATAAGAAATAAATTAATACATGAATTAACAGCCAAAGACTTCCATCAAGCTCAACATTACATCCCCTAGACCCCATTTCAAGATAAATTTGTACATTTTTCGGTAGAAAAATCTCCCGGCCGAAGGCAGGTTCCCCTTAAATTACAGGCTCGCTATCGCTCGCCAGAAAAAAAATCGACACCTAAATGGCACGAAAAGTCTTAATATTGACAGAAATGGGGCGAAAGTTCTTAAAATCGCCAAACTAATGGGGCGAACGTCTTAAAATATAAAAAAAACAATGGGGCTAACCATGAGAAAGAAAGGGATCCAGAAAAAAATCCCTCAAGTGGAAATCTCCCCTTAAGCCATTCAGTACCGGTGACGTCCTTTTCATCATATGCTGCTGGACACAATTAGACGATTTTATTCAGCTTAGGAAGGAGCTCTAGCATATCAAGAGGTTAAATGAGACTGTAGCCCTATCATTGCTACATGTCCTTCCTAAGCTGAAGAACATTATCTAAAAGGTGCCAACATACGATCAAAAGAACGCCACCGGTACTGAGAGGGTTAACGTTACCCCTTTCAATTCCTAGAGTGCCTTTCTAAGCTGCATTATTATCGTCGTCTAGTGTGTAATCCAGAATACAATACACATAGCCCCGACCGAACTGGCTTTTTCAGGGGAGATTTCCACTTAAGGGATTTTTTTCTTGACTCCTTTCTCCCTCATGTTTAGCCCCATTGTTTTTCTAATTTTAAGACGTTCGCCCTACTATTTTGACGATTTTAAGAAGTTTCGACCCATTTCTGTCAATTTTAAGACCTTTCGTGCTATTTAGGTGTCGATTTTATCCTGGCGAGCGATAGCGAGCCTGTAATATAAGAGGAACCGGCTTAAACTACTCCCTCTCGGGCATAGGCTGAGAACCTGTACATTCAACCGTTCTACATTGAACGCTGAAGCCAGTGAGGTCTCGTTCCAGTCTAGGGGGTGAAACATGTGAAGCACTTTTAGCTGCAACCAGCCCCTGTCATCTTGCCTTCGCAGGATGCATGGGGATTAGTTGCCCACTCACATATCGAAGCAGCCCCATCTCTGAAGCTGCCTAGCTCCAGTGCTTCACAGTCTCATCTCCTAGACTCGGACCCTCACTCTCAGAACGCCACCTATTGAACAATGAACTCGCTATGCATTGTTCCCCTATAGCATATTTTGAATATGAGAATATTCATCTATCTATCTATCTATCTATTGCCTGACGCCGTGATCCCCGAAGGGGTGGCCACGAACGAACCGCCCCCATGCACCTCTGTCCCCAGTCAGTCGACGCCCCTCCCCCCCAACCAGCACCGCCTTCGTTCATGTACTTCCTCAGTCCATCCTTCCACCTCTCATTCGGTCTACTTCTCCCTCTCTGTCCCTCCACCTCGCTCTCGTACACCCTCTTAGTCATTCTCTCGCTTTCCATACGTTCCATATGGCCGAACCATCTCAAGTTGTTCCTTTTCACACTTTCCAGCACATTCTACCTCCACACCACACCTCCTCCTTACTTCCTCATTAGTCTGTCTATCCCTCCATGTAACTCCGCACGAAGTCCTTAAGTAATTCATTTCCACTGCTCTCACTCTTGGTCTGAGTCTCTCAACCAACGTCCATGCTTCGCTTCCGTAAGTCAGTGTCGGGATTACCACACTGTCATGCAAGGACTTCTTCACTTCCATACTGACCACCCTATTTCTTGTTACTGCTTTTAGCGTTCCTACAACCCTCTTCCCCTGTTGTACCCTCTCCCGCACTTCTTCATCCATAGTCCCATCTTTACTCAGCACACTGCCCAGATACTTAAAAGAGTTGACGATCTCCATAGCCTGACCGTTCAGCTTCACCTCATACTCTGTGACTTCACCCCTTTCGAAGACCATAACCTTGCTCTTCCCCGTATTTACCTTCAAATTCCGTTTTTCGCACACCGTTCCAAACTCATTTACCAGACCCTGCAACTCCCATTCATTATCACTCATCAGAACTGTATCATCCGCAAACAGCAGTATAGGTAGCTTCCACTCAATTCCCTCCCTTTTCAGCGATACACCAACATCCACTGCTCTTGATAGTATTTCTTTCATGACTCCATCCACTGTGTTATTTAATCAGGGAACACTGAGGGTATTTATTTGGCGTTTCGGTGGGCTTTGTGGTAATTACTAGGTACAGCACAAATTCCATCCCAATAATATCTTCCCATTGACATATCGGGATTTGAACCCGGGTCCATTAGATTACCAGTCCAGTGGCAAGACCACTCCACCACTCCTTCCCTTAAGCTGCATAAAACCATATAATTTTACCCAGAATCAAAGTTAAAAAAAAAAAAAACTCATAATAACATAGGTCCCTCTTAAGGGGAGGTTTTTAGTTTGGTCCCTAGATATCCATCAAGCTTAAGATTACACCCCCTTGAGCCCCTTTCAAGATAAATTTGTACATTTTTCGGTAGAAAAATTTCCCGGCTGAAAGCCGGTTCCGCTTAAATTACAGGCTCGCTATCGCTCGCCAGGATAAAATCGACACCTAAATGGCACGAAAGGTCTTAAAATTGACAGAAATGGGTTGAAAGTTCTTAAAATCGTCAAAATAATGGGGCAAACGTCTTAAAATTACAAAAAACAATGAGGCTAAACATGAGGGAGAAAGGGGTCCAGAAAAAAGTCCCTCAAGTGGATATCTCCCTGCATTGTAACTGCATACAATTATATAATTTTAGCCAAAATCAGAGGTAAAAAGGCGTCATTGGTTCTGAAGGGGTTAAACATCCCTCCCTTAGACTGATATGCACACGGGTACTTCAATCGGTAGTGACGTCAATTTAGCCAGTGACGTCACGGTGATGAAGTCTATTGTTCTGTGTTGAAGTAGGTAAGGAGTAGAGGAGTCTTAGAATGATGATGATGATACCTTACCAATAATAGGCTGTGGGTAGATGGTGGTATGTTGATTATACACACACACACACACACACACACACACACACACACACACACACACACACACACACCTACGCATACACGCGCAAACGCACGTGCACACATACACCTTCACCAAGTACACACACGCAAACACCACCACTCCACACACACACACACACGCAAACACCACCACTCCACACACACACACACACACTGCTACACATGTATACACCACCCCACAACTACACTCATACAACCCCTCCCTCAAAAATAAATAAATAAATAAATAAAAAAAAACACACTCACAACCCTTCCCCAACATCACAGTTTCACACACACACACACACACAGCAAAACCCCTCCCCCCACACAAACACAAAATATGTCCACCAACCTTCTCAGCATCACCAAGAAAAACTCCTCCAGGAAGTGTATAGATCTCCCAGAATACCCCCCTCTCCGCCCCCCACCCCCCACCCCCCTCTTCTACTCCACTCCAAAATAACGCACTTTAAATATGACACGGACTTTAAATAGGCTGGGAGAGAGAGAGGGACTTTCAATAATGGACCTTTAAATAGCCTCGCCGCCATTGACTGGGGCTTGAGAGATGGGGTACGTAGTGTGGGTGGTGTCTTTGGCAAGTTAGGCAATAATTTGGTTTGTTATGGGAAGAGGGAGGGAGGGAGGGAGGGAGGGAGGGAGATAGATAGATAGA
>CM064580.1:54393994-54517956 GCA_032716605.1 Paralithodes platypus
AAGGAAGCTAGAGGGAGGAAGAGAATGTGAAATATGCAGAGAGATTTGTGTTAATATGATTTGATATGGTTATTATCCAGCGAAGGAAAATATTACAAAGGGCCGCAGTAGGCCTATAGGTAATGGCTGTATAGGCCTCTTGATGGCATGGTTGACATATGACAGGGTTTGTTATAATGTGTGAGAGAGAGAGAGAGAGAGTGAGTGAAATAAGAGGGGGGAGGGGAGAGAGAGAGAGAGAGAGAAATAATGAAATAAGGAGAGAGAGAGAGAGAGAGAGAGAGAGAGAGAGAGAGAGAGAGAGAGAGAGAGAGAGAGAGCAAGTGATAGTGATGGGAGTATGGCAAAGCTGAGTCAATTATCGAAGGAAAGAACAAAATTGGACAAGAAAAAATTACTTAGACATAAATACAGAGAGAGAAAGAAAGAGAAGAGAGAGAGAGAGAGGGGGGGGGGGGGGAGAGAAGGCGAGGGTTGGAACAAAAAGGGGTAAAATGATGAACAAAGAACGAAAGTGAACCAAGAAAGAATGACAATATGGCAAAGAGCAAGCAAAACAAAAGTAGAACGGAAAATACACTGAAAGAGAGAGAGAGAGAGAGAGAGAGAGAGGCAGGAATGGTGAAGGTGGCTGAGAGAGAGAGAGAGAGAGAGAGAGAGAGAGAGAGAGAGAGAGAGAGAGAGAGAGAGGAAAACACAAAACATATATCCCCCAAAAGAATTGCAATGTGAACTACGCAAGCAATGGATGCATACAAGGATATATTCGCAGAGAGAGAGAGAGAGAGAGAGAGAAAGAGACTGTTAGAGATAGGGGGGCAAGGGAGAGAGAGAGAGAGAGTAAAGCGATCAATGCTCCCCGTCTGAGTCATAGTAGGGTTGTGGGGGGAGCCGACAGAGAGGCATGGCATCCCTCCCTTAATAAACATACCATTAACATCCTCTACCAGAAAGTAAACATTATACCAAAATAGCAAAAATAGTCAAATACCTCTTCGAAATTGCTGTTCCATATATCCCTCTCGCTAAATTCAATATAGAAGGGGTAAAAATAGGGTTAAATCTGTGAAAAAAATCCTCACCCCACAATTTGTAAACAAAGTGAGGAGGTTTTCGCGCGTTTTTATGCAGACAGCGCATGCGCGGTGAATCCGTGGAGAGATCGCTCAGAATGTAAATATAAGACAACATTTCGTCATTATACCATTTTTGGGACTCAGTGTTTTACAAGCATGTGCAAATAACGTGTAAATAACCTGCACATTAGTCTTATTGATAATGTAATCATTAATAATTAAAAAGTTCGCTGATTTAGAATACTGACAAACACATAATTAAGTTTTAATGGTGGTATGTAATGAGAAAATCACAAGATGTCGTCAGTTGTCCAGTCTCCCAGTACCGAGGGGTCTCTTAAGGGGGGTCACCGGCTTTTTTCTCTTTCTCTCCTTTTCTCTCTTTCTCTGGCTTGTATCCATTCGGCCCCATTCAGCCAACTGTTTAAAGACGTTTATCCCCATCCAGGTGCCAATTTCTTCCTGGCAAGCGATAGCGAGCCAGCATTGTATGGAGAAATCCGGCTTCGCCGGAGAAATTTTTCTATCGAAAAATGTACAACTTTAGCTTGCTGTCAAAACAAAAAAATATATATATGCTGGCTCGCTACCGCTCGCCAGGAAAATATTGACACCTGAATGGGGGCAAACGTCTTAAAACAGTAGGCTGAGTGGGGCCGAATGGATACAAGCCAAAGAGAGAGGGAGAGATAAAGAAAAAAAGCGAGGTGGGGTCTCTTAAGTGATGGTACTGGAGTGTAAAATTAGATGCAGTCACGCTCAGTAGTTACCCTTTGATACTCGGAAGCTGTATCGAACCGTAGTGAGATACTGCAACATCTTTATGTGCATCAAGTAAATGATAAATACCTTTGCATATTTATGATAATATTTCCACAGGGTATCAATCTGTGTCTAAAGAGTTAAGAGGTATCAACTAAAATCGCCTACATAAATAACTGATTTGCTATGGTTTATATTATATTTCAGTGTGTGTGTGTGTGTGTGTTTTTTTTTTTTTTTTTTTTTTTTTTTTTTATATACATGGACGGTTGCAATTTGAAGGCTAGCCCTTTCACCACCATTACGCAATTTTCATATATTCTGGTTACCATTAGACGATTTTCTTTAGTTTTTAATCTACCTATAAGACTCAAATGGGTAAATATAATCTCAATAGACGCTCTTAGTAACATACGTCCTTCTTAAACTGCGTAAAATCATCTAATTTTAGCCAGAGAAAAAGGTAAAAAGGTGTCATGGTGCTGAAGAGGATTCGAAGATGAACTTTCTCTGACCATGGAAGTTTTCTATTCTCCTCATACCATAGCCTCATACGGAATACCAATGTGAAAGAATTCGTTTTGATATACTATCAAATATATGCAGAATGGACGAGGGAGATAGATAGTGTGTGTGTGTGTGTGTGTGTGTGTATGTGTGTGTGAAGAAGCTTGTATAGTAAACTATTTATTGTAATAAACCTAGTTGACTAATGTCAGCATACCTCTCATTTTCAAGGGAAAAAATGCTTATGTAGAAAGCAGTCTTTAAAACCTCCCTTACACATGTTTTATATGATTTGAGCCACATACTCCGAGTCAAGGTTTATCCTCAATCAATGTCCATCATATCAAGCGTATTTATTCTAACATAGCGTACCAGCTTCTTACACAGGTGAATTGTACAGTATAGAACATAAAATCGTGGCCTTAAGCTTTTGAGACCATCCCGAACTTAATCGAATCTTTTCATTAACGTTTTACCTAATATTTACATTCAGGTTTTGTTTGGCGGTTCGAGGGTTCACAGTGGTCCGAGATACTAGAGGAGTGTACAGTACATTACAGTACTGTAACAGTAGGTAAAGATAATGGTAGTATTTTCCTGTCGGTATGGGAGAGGGTTGCTCCTTGCCCTGATGCTGCTTCTTCCTGTGGTGACTCCTTTTTTCGTAGCCCTCGACTGGCTTGATAAGGGCGCCTCACTTCGTAACATCGCTTTGTCCCTTGTTCCTCGGCTACTGGGACTTTGGTTTGTAGCCTGAGGTGCTACTGCTTGCTCCTGACCTAGTGTTTTTTAGTGCTTTTGTGACTTTGTGATTAGTCGTAACACTTGAGCGTGGCATTTACCTGGTCATTTACCTTTTAATGTAAACGTTATATGGCCTGTGGACGCACGGTAGCTGGCGGCCATGTCGCATGAAGTGCCCTTAATCACAACAAGAAAAAGTATGGGAGAGGTTGTTTGGTTGTGTTACGGACGCCACCAATTGTCAGCCGGGCTCGAACCCACTCCATCATCCCTCAGACCAGAAATTACTCACCAAACAATCGAGCTTCCCCTGGGGTATGATTGGACTATTTTAAGGTACTGTACATGTGATGTCATATTTAGTTCACTTACATGAAATACAGTATATAACTATAGATCCTGTAGTAGAGATGCTATAGGGTTTCTATCTTGAACTACGTTAATCAATTACTATGGAATCTCTGTAAAAATATGATTTTTTTTGTATTCATTCTACCGTTCCATATTTGTATTTAGCTTAGGAAGGAATACAAGGGTAAATAATTATCTTAACAAACTCGTTAATTCCGGAAATTTGTCTTGAATATAAAAAAAAAAAAATCTGAAAGAATTTCCGTAGAAACACATAAATTCATCAGATAGAAAGCTTGAATAAGTGTAGTGATGTAGCGATGATTCTCGGCCGCGCTCCATCGCTTTCACGACGCTCGTCATAATAATTAAAATTATATAGTTAAGGGGGTAGGGTATATATACAGGTATATATATATTTTTTTATTTTTTATTTTTATTTTTTTTTATTTATTTGTATATAATTATCTATTTATATATTTACATATTTATTTATTTGTGCATTAGTGTCCTTGCTAGACCTCCATCAAGTTTAAAAGAGACACCCCCAAGACCCCACTTCTAGATAAATTTGTACATTTTTTGGGAGAAAAATGTCTAGGCCAAAGACAGGTTTCTCCTAAATTACAGGCTCGCTATCGATCGCCATGAAAAAATCGACACCTAGATGGCACGACATTTCTTAATAGTGACAAACAAATGGTGCGAACAGTCTTAAAATCGCCAAACTAATGGAACGAAAATCTTAAAAGCTCAAAACTACTGGGGCTAAACAAGAGGGAGAAGGTGGTCCAGCAAACAAACCCATAAGCTTCCCCTTCAAGCTTAAAATAATATTAATCCCTTAGTGTTTTGGGTGGGTGTGTAGGAAAACAAGCATTCTGTGTTTGGTATGACCATTGTATTGTTTTAATTGTTGAAGATAATGAAAATTGGATTGCCTATTCATCTTTTGTGTATGTGGGTGTATTTATTTTGTATTAATCTCACCACAACACCAAACACCTCCAATGAAATTAATGAAAGCATATATGTGATTGTTAGGGTGAGTGTGTATGTGTGTGTGTGTGTGTGTGTGTGTGTGTGGAGGCAAGGTCGTAACATATCTCCCCCAGCCGTAATGTTCCCTATCTATGTGCTCATAATCCGAAAACAACCTTTAAAACATTACAGCCAACTATTTTCTTTCCACCTCGTCATGGTAGTCTGAAAGGGTTAAATTGTCAAGTGGGGTGCACGACTTAAGGGGAGATTATTATGTATTTATCTATTTTATTGTATTTATTTATCTATTTATTATGTATTTATCTATTTTATTGTATTTATTTATCTATTTTATTGTATTTATTTATCTTTATTATGTATTTATCTATTTTATTGTATTTATTTATCTATTTTATTGTATTTATTTATCTATTTTATTGTATTTATTTATCTATTTATTTGTATAGATTTCTCCATACAGACCTCCATCAAGCTTAAAGGGAGATTTCCACTTGAGGGATTTTTTTCTGGGACCGTTTCTCCCTCATGTTTAGCCCCATTGCTTTTGAGATTTTAAGACGTTCGCCCTAGTAGTTTTGACATTTTAAGACATTTTGCCCCATTTCTGTCAATTTTAAGACCTTTCGTACCATTAAGGTGTCGATTTTTTCCTGGCGAGCGATAGCGAGCCTGTAATTTAAGAGCAACCGGCCTCCGGCCGGGAATTTTTTCTACCGAAAAATGTACAAATTTATCTTGAAAGGGGGTCTAGGGGGTGCAATTTTAAGCTTGATGAAAACGTAGGGAACAAACTAAATACCTCCCCTTAAAATAATACTCCCAAAATCTCCCTTCGAAATTAATTTGTTAATTTTTTTGGTAGAAATGTGGCCGGTTTTCAACTAAATTGCAGGTTCGCTATCGCTCGCAAGGATACAAATCGACACCTAAATGGCCCGGAAGGTCTAAAAAGTGACAAAGGAAGGAGGCAAAAGGTCTTAAAATAGCCGAACAAATGGGACGAACATCTTAAAATCTCCAAACTACGCCAGCTAAATATAAGGGAGAAGGGGATCCGGAAAAGATAACCTGTGACTATAGACAAACAGTAACCTCCCAAAATTACCACCTCCCCAGCTGTTTGCCACCACCATTCCCGGACTTAGTGAAGGATTATGCGAGGCCGTGCAGAGTTAAAGGGGAACTCTACTGAACACCTGATGGCAATAACCATACTTTCTGTAGACCTACACCAGTTATTACATTTCGAGAGTCTGGGGAATTTAAGGGAATGATTGGAACATGCACAGACAAACCAACAGACACTTAAACAGATATACAAGCTGATAATTAGATCGACAGACAGACAGACAGACATACTATCCTAAGTACAGTACCCTCCTAAAGTTACAACCTGGCATATACACCCTCAATCGCTATACACATATACCAGCCTATACACATCGTGAGTCTGTGGAATTTAACAAAGAGAATTGGACAGACAGGTAGACAGTTGTATAGATTATGTATACAGACAGGCAGACAGACAGAGAGGCAGACTATCCTACCCTACCCTAACTACATCCTTCTCAACTGTTTCTACTATCATCACCGTTACTACTACTACTACCACCACCACCATTCCTTACCTTAGCGTGGACTTAGATGAGGACATAATTATACAGATTTAGGACACCCTCTACTGATCACCCGATGGGATAAACAAACTATCTCTACAAAGCTACACCAACTCTTAAAAATCACGATTCTGTAGACCAAACCCTGCTAAGCTTATTAACGATTGGCTCAGAGATGTTTACAGTAATACCTTTTAATTAAGGGGAGATGGGTCGTTTTGATTTGATCATTTATGTATCTTTAATGTTGTTATTAATTTCCTCTCTAGACCTCAATCAAGCTTAAAAAAAACACCCGCTCAAGTCCCTCCTTCAAGATAAATGTGTACATATTTCGATAGAAATATGTCCCGGCCGAAGGCCGGTTTCTCTTAGATTACAGGCTCGCTATCGCTCGCCAGGAAAACGAAATCGACACAATGACACGAAGTCTTAATATTGACAAACAAATGGGGCGAAATGTCTTAAAATCGACAAGCTAATGGGGAAAACATCTTACAATCTGAAACTAATGGGGATAAACATGAGGGAGAAGGAGGGCCAGAAAAACGGCCCATGTCTCCTTAAATGACTATATATATATACAGCTTCAATATCCCTGTGCTCATATAAGTCTTGCAATATTGATACTACGTGACCGTGCATACGATGAACTAATAAAGGGAATATTAAGGCTCCAAGGACGGGTTGTGTAAGTACAGGTAATTGGCCACTTGCGAGTTTCAGGCTATAATAAGGAAGTTGGAGCTGTAGACATCGATAATTAACAGAATTATCCCCTACATTGCGGTTGTAGTGCTTATATAAATACATAAAATCCCAACTTGCAACTCAATCCCACCCCTACTCTGTGCAACTCTCCAACCCAAGAGTGAAACGTTACTCTCAAACTTTCTTCTACTCAACAGCTGAGCTCTGGAACTCTTTCCCTCTTCCTACGACTTAAATTGCTTCAAACTCCGTGTGTCCAGGCATTTTGGCTCGAACGTCCCTTGATTTTGGCCCTGTCACTCTTTCAACTATGGGGGAGGCACTCGCTATAGGCAGTTATGCCTTTTGCCTCCCTCAATCACATAGACAAAAAAAAAAAAAATCATAGAAACTTACATTATTATTGTATTGCTGTTTAATATCGATGTTTACGGCTCCAACTTCCTTATAGCCTGAAACTCGCAAGTGGTCAATTACAAGAATCCATAAGAGTGTCCGGTGGTGCATTTGTTGATGGTGTGATGGTTAGCGTGTTTAAAATCTGTATGTGGTGACCCAGGTTCGAATCCCGGTGGATCACATGCTTGCTTTCATTCATTTCTTTGGGAGGTGTTTGGTGTTGGAGTGAAATTCATAAAAATAGATTGTTATGTAACCGTCTTGATGGTGTAATGGTTAGTGTGTAAGTCCTGTATGCGATATCCTAGGTTCGAATCCTGGGAGAATAGTATGTTTTCATTAATTTCATTTGAGGGTTATTGGTGTTAAGGGGAGATTTCCACTGGAGGGATTTTTTTCTTGACCCCTTTCTCCCTCATGTTTAGCCCCATTGCCTTTTCTAATTTTAAGACGTTCGCCCCATTATTTTGACGATTTTAAGAACTTTGGACCCATTTCTGTCAATTTTAAGACCTTTCGTGCCATTTAGGTGTCGATTTTATCCTGGCGAGCGATAGCGAGCCTGTTATTTAAGAGGAACCGGCTTTCAGCCGGGACATTTTTCTACCGAAAAATGTACAAATTTATCTTGAAAGGGACTCAAGGGGGTGTAATTTTAAGCTTGATGGAGGTCTAGGGAACAAACTAAATACCTCCCCTTAAGAACGATGTTAAACATAATACATACATTTTTTTTTTGTCCTGTTCCAACTCTAACACCTTTGAGAATTATGACACGTTTCAGATCTTTGTCCGGGCTATCATTAGACGATGTTATTCAACTTGGGAAGGATTTAAGAGTTCGAGCTATGAGTTGTTGTTTTGTTGTTGTTGTTGTTGTTGTCGACCCATTAGATTCCAAGAGACCCTTCCTTAACTGAATAAAATCGACTAATGGTAGCTAGAATATATAAAAAAAAAAAATCGCGTCCTCTAATACTGAATGCGTTAATATTATCACCAGGACTGTTTTTAAGGGGGTACTACTCGCTTTTTTCGGGACCTCCTTCTCCCTCATGTTTAGCATATTAGTTTTGAGATTGTAAGACGTTCCTTCCATTAGTTTGTCGATTTTAAGACCTTTCGCCCCATTTCGTTGTCAATTTCAAGACCTTTCTTGCCATTAAGGTGTCGATTTTTTCCTGGGGAGCGATAGTGAGCCCGTAATTTTAAGAGGAACCGGCCTTCGGCCAGGACATTTTTCTATCGAAAAATTTAAAATTTATCTTGAAGGGGGGTCTAGGGGGCGTTTGTTTAAGCTTGATGGAGGTCTAGCGAGGAAACTAAACAATAAATGAATACATTCATTTATGTTGTTTGAGTTTCCAGCAAGGCAGCCGTAGCGTCCAATCTCGTGTGTTTCTCTTTACCGGGGTCATAAAAGTGGAGACACAAAACCCGACTATAAATTGGCTTACATAAACAAGAGTCAAGTACAGTTGCTCCTGGTAGTTAATGTAAAGGTTTCCAGTCACTCCGGCCGCACTCCTAAACGGCCACACTTTAAAACGGCCACACTACCTAAACGGCCACACTCCTAAACAGGCACACTACCTAACGGCCACACTACCTAAACGGCCACACATTCCTAAACGACCACTATCTGAACAGCCATACTCCCTAAACGGCCACACTACCTAAACGGGCACTACCTAAATGGCCAACAAATAAATAAATATGAAACTAACACTATCAACCTCCCCTTAAATTGCAATACCCTAAGCTCTAGTGGTCTAGTGGTGAAAGTAACCATATATAGGTTTTACAAAATACCTCTTGCAAAACCCAAAGCCCAGTAAATCCATAGCGTGTGCTGTACTCCTTTAGACAAACTCAGTGCAAGAACTCTAACATATATAAATATTGTGTATGCCCTCTCAACAAAAATCGGTATGAGAAGGGTGATTCAAGTTTCCATAATAAACTACCCATTTAACGATATATTGGTGGTAGCAAACCCATCTCATACAAGGATTGAAAGGTAAATCATAATTAATATGTTCAATTATCTTATATACCTTATTCGTAACATTTAGATTATTTTTTTATTTTTTTTAACAGTATCGCGTTTTGCAATGCCTCGGATATACTAAATCACTAAATAAAATACATATGGATGACGCCATTTTCTGTGAACCACCAGCCCACTCAGGTTGAATGTGTAAGGCGATTATATACTGTATATACTGTATATATATATATATATATATATATATATATATATATATATATATATATATATATATATATATATATATATAACTGACAGATACTAACACTACATTGCAATACAGACATTTTAAGCATTACTTTGCATTAATTCCTTTAGTTCGATGTTAATTAGGATGTCCATAAAAAGCGCGTAGTACCCCCTTAAACTGAAATGCTATAATAATGTAGGTTTCTGATAGATTTAATATCTGATAAATTGGGTTTCATGTATTTATGAATGTACTACGAACGCATTTTAGCTGGTAAATTCTGCAAAATATTGACGTCTACAGCTCCAACTTCCTTATAGAATTTGGGAATATAGTTCGTGTGATGTGACCTTAAGGGGGGTCATCTGCGTTTTTTCTTTCTTTCTCTCCTTTTCTCTCGTTCTTCGGCTTGTATCCATTCGGCCCCATTCAGCCAACTGTTTTATGACGTTTATCCCCATCGAGGTGTCGATTTCTTCCTGGCAAGCGATAGCGAGCCAGCATTGTTTGGAGAAGTCCGGCTTCGCCGGACACATTTTTCTATCGAAAAATGTACAAATTTAACTTACTGTCAAAATAAAAAAATATATATGCTGGCTCGCTACCGCTCGCCAGGAAAATATTGACACCTGGATGGGGTAAACGTCTTAAAACAGTAGGCTGAATGGGGCCGAATGGATACAAGCCAAAGAGAGAGAGAGAGAAAGAAAAAAAAGCCAGTGACCCCCCTTAAAGGTGTGAGAATATTATTTTGTATGGAGGTCAACTGGTGTGACCTATAAAAGCCTGGCCCCGTTGACCCCATGGCAGCTAGGTCAAAGGTCAAACTAGTACCTCGGTTGACCTAACGATGCATGGGGAACAAGGTGTGTATTTTTTATTTTTTATTTCATTCTTCTTCTTCTTCTTCTTCTTATTATTATTATTATTATTATTATTATTATTATTATTATTATTATTATTATTATTTTCATCATTATTATTATTATTAGTATTTTATTTTATTTTTTATTTTACAATAATTGTCGAACGGAAAGCGAAACCCTTCCCTTAACCCCTTCAGTACCGGTGACGTCCTTTTCATTATATTCTGGCAACTATTAGACGAATTTATTCAGGTTAGGAAGGACGTCTACCCATGAAAAGGTTGCACGCACAGGGTATCTCAATGCATCCTTTTAGCTACGGTACCATATATATCTTTCCTAAGCTTCCTAAAATCGTCTAAATGTAGCTGATGTATAGTAAAGAAGACGTCAATGATGCTGCAAGGGTTAATATTAATGAGAAAAGGGTCAGCCCATCTCTCTCTCTATCTATCTATCTATCTATCTATCTATCTATCTATCTATCTATCTATCTATCTATCTATATATCTCTCTCTCTCTCTCTCTCTCTCTCTCTCTCTCTCTCTCTCTCTCTCTCTCTCTCTCTCTCTCTCTCTCTCTCTCTCTCTCTCTCTCTCTCTCTCAAATTTTCAATTTCGTTATGTTGACAATTTCCTTAATAGGGTCAAACAATGAAGAGAGAGAGAGAGAGAGAGAGAGAGAGAGAGAGAGAGAGAGAGAGAGAGAGAGAGAGAGAGAGAGAGAGAGAGAGAGAGAGAATTAATTAAAGAAGAGAGGGGTGGAGAGGGAGGGCGAGCGGGGAGGGGGAGCGAGAGAGAGAGTGTGAGAGACAGAAAAGGTTAGATAGACTGATAAATACGTAGATAGGAGCGATATAATTGTGTGTGTGTGTGTGTGTGTGTGTGTGTCGGAGAGAGAGAGATACACGAACGGACGGACGGACGGACAGACAGACAGACAGACAGGCAGAAAGACATTCAGATAAAAGCGAAAGTGTGTGTGTGAGAGAGAGAGAGAGAGAGAGAGAGGGGGGGGGGAGAGTAATCCAGGGGGGCACGACCATTACTCAGTGAGGCGTGAGGGGGCGCTGCTCCCGAGGATGATACTGGGATTTAGGCGTAGAGGGGGGAGGGGAAGGGGCAGGCAGGCAAGCACGGAAAAAGGTGGATGGATAGATTGTTGGATAGGAAAGTAGAGAAGTAAGTAGGAAAGACAGGTAGGTTGGTAGGTAGGTAGGTAAGTTAGGTAAGTTAGTAGGTAGGTAGGTATGTAGGTAGGCAAGCACAGAACAAGGTGGATTGATAGATAATTGGATTAGAATGTAGAGAAGTAAGTAGGAAACACAGGTAGGTAGGTAGGTAGGTAAGTAAGTAGACCGGTAGGTAGGTAGGTAAGTAGACCGGTAGGTAGGTAGGTAAGTAAGTAGACCGGTAGGTAGGTAGGTAAGTAAGTAGACCGGTAGGTAGGTAGGTAAGTAAGTAGGTAGGTAAGTAAGTAGGTAGGTAGGGATGTAGGTAGGCAAGCACGTAAAATGTGGATGGATAAATTGTTGGATAGGAAAGTAAAGAAGTAAGTGGCAAGAAAGTAGAAAGGAAAGTCCAAAAAAGTAGGAAAGAAAGGAGTGTGGGAAAAAAGGAAGAGGTGGATGGATAGATTGGTGGATAAGAAAGTAGAGAAGTAAGTATGAAAGAAGGGTAAGTAGGTAAGTAGGTATACAGGTAATAAAGTAAGTACCTGGGCCAGCACGGAAAATGGTGAATGGATAGATAGTTGGATAGAAGAGTAGTAATGTGAAATACAAGAATAGGGGTAGGAAGTTAGGTAGGCAGGTAGGTAAGTAAGTAAGTAGGAAAGTAGATAGGGAAGTAGGCAGGTAAGTTAAATGGTGAATGGATAGAAAGTTGGATAGAAAAGTAGTAAAGTGAATAGAACAGAAAAGGGGTAGGTAGGTAGGAAAGTAGGTAGGTACGTAGGTAGGTAATTAAGTTGGTGAGCATGCAGGTAGGTAGGTATGGCGGTAGGTAGGTAAGTATGGAGGTAGGTAGGTAGGATGGTATAGATGTAGGTTGGTACTGATCATGGTTGTAGGTAGGTAGCTATGGATGTAGGTAGGTAGATAGGTAAGTATGGAGGTAGGTAGGTATGATGCAATGGATGTAGGTAGGTAGGTTGGTACTGATCATTGTTGTAGGTAGGTATATATGGAGGTAGGTAGGTAGGTTGGTATTGATCATGGTTGTAGGTAGGTATATATGGAGGTAGGTAGGTAGGTTGGTATGGATGTAAGTAGGTATATATGGATGTAGGTAGGTAGGTTGGTATTGATCATGGTTGTAGGTAGGTATATATGGATGTAGGTAGGTAGGTTGGTATGGATGTAAGTAGGTATATATGGATGTAGGTAGGTAGGTTAGTATTGATCATGGTTGTAGGTAGGTATATATGGATGTAGGTAGGTAGGTTAGTATTGATCATGGTTGTAGGTAGGTATATATGGATGTAGGTAGGTAGGTTAGTATTGATCATGGTTGTAGGTAGGTATATATGGATGTAGGTAGGTAGGTTAGTATTGATCATGGTTGTAGGTAGGTATATATGGATGTAGGTAGGTAGGTTAGTATTGATCATGGTTGTAGGTAGGTATATATGGATGTAGGTTGGTAGGTTGGTATTGATCATGGTTGTAGGTAGGTATATATGGATGTAGGTAGGTAGGTTAGTGTTGATCATGGTTGTAGGTAGGTATATATGGATGTAGGTAGGTAGGTTAGTATTGATCATGGTTGTAGGTAGGTATATATGGATGTAGGTAGGTAGGTTAGTATTGATCATGGTTGTAGGTAGGTATATATGGATGTAGGTAGGTAGGTTGGTATTGATCATGGTTGTAGGTAGGTATATATGGATGTAGGTAGGTAGGTTAGTATTGATCATGGTTGTAGGTAGGTATATATGGATGTAGGTAGGTAGGTTAGTATTGATCATGGTTGTAGGTAGGTATATATGGATGTAGGTAGGTAGGTTAGTATTGATCATGGTTGTAGGTAGGTATATATGGATGTAGGTAGGTAGGTTGGTATTGATCATGGTTGTAGGTAGGTATAAATGTATGTAGGTAGGTAGGTTGGTATTGATCATGGTTGTAGGTATAAATGTAGGTAGGCTGATATGTAGGTAGGTAAGTATGGAATTAAATTTGTGCATTCTTCGGTAGACAGAGAGAGAGAGGGGGGGGGGTAAGAAGAAAGTACTGTACATACAATAGAAGTGGGACAGTTGGGATTACGTGGGTATGGTCAACAAAAACAATATTATCTACACACACACACACACACACACACACATACATACATACATACATACATACACACACGCACCCACACATACATGCATACACACACACTTGGCTAGCCTCATCCTCAGTCCATCTTCCAACAACACTACGTTAAGGGGAGATAAGTATTAATATATATATTGAATTATTTAATTATCTATTTATCCGTTTTTAGTTTCCTCCCTAGACCTCCATAATGCTTAAAAGATACTCCAAAGAACACCCTTCGAGATCAATTTGTAAATTTAACGGTATAAATATCTGCTAGTCAACGGCCGGTTCCTCTTAAATTGCAGGCTCACTTTCGGTCGCCAAGAAAAAATCGACACCTAAATGGCACGAAAGGTGTTAATATTGACAACGAAATGGGCTGAGAGGTATTCAAATCGCCAAACTAATGGGCCAAATGTCTTAAAATCTGTACATTTATGATACTAAACATGAGGGAGAAGGGGTCAATAAACCCTCACCTTAAGTTGTGTGGATCGCACCACTGTTCTCTCGGCCCGCTATATACCCCAAACAAAAAAAGTTGCCCCTCCTCCTCAACGCTTTTACGACCCCCAGTAACGACCGCCTTCCACCTTACACCTCCACAGTACTATACTCCAGCAACCACCACCACCACCACCACTACTACACTGTCTCTTCCTACCAACAGTATCTCTCTAGTCTGCCTTGTAGTTATGAGCGTTAACAAGGTTACACCCATCTGAAACTTTGAATCTAAGGGGGTAGAGATTAGTTTTTGGTCTGTTATTTTCATCTATTTATTTTTTAGTTTCCTCGCTAAACCTCCATCAAAATCTCCATACAGGTGTGTGTGTGTGTGTGTGTGTGCGTGTGTGTGGATGGGGGGGGGGGGGCTTCACATTAAGAGGAATATACCCCACCTATCCTGTGCGTGTCCCATAAGGCGACTAAAAGGAGGACTGGCGCATGTATGGATCTGCGGTGATCATAACGATAAAGTTATGGTACTGTTATGGTACTGTTATGGTACTGTGTTCAGAGGGAAGGGTTTATTTATTGGTTGGTTTATCTATTTATTTTTATTTGTTTTTAGTTTCCTACCTCCATCAATATCCCCAAGATACCCCTTTGGGATAAATGTGTACATTTTTTGGTAGAAAAATATCCCGGCCGAAAGCCGGTTCCTCCTAACTTACAGACTCGGTATCACTCGCCAGGAAAAAATGCGACATCTAGATGGCACGAAAGATCTTAATACTGACAAAGAAATGAGGTGAAAGGTGTGAAAATTGCCAAACTAATAGGCCTAACGTTTTAAAAATCTGAAAACTAATGGGGCTAAGCATGATGGAAAAGGTGTGTGTGTGTGTGTGTGTGTTTTTTGTTTTTTTTTTGGTGGGGGGGGGGGGGAGAGAGGCTGCAGAAAACCCCAGGGGTTAAAGCAGCATTGTTGAGGCTGGTGTGGTTGCAGATACTGTAAAAGTAGGTATATTGTTTGTCATCACTTCAGCCACAGTGATGACATGGTGGGGCAGCGTTATGGCAAGCCTTTACTGTACAACACTAACTGCAGGAGGTCAACCCCGTTTGAGTCTTTGCAATGTAGTGGAAAAGGACATTAAACCACTGTATGTATGTATGTATGTATGTATGTATGAATGTACAGTATGTATGTATGTATGAATGTATGTATGTAATCACTCAAGCAAAATATAATGCCTTCTTTTCTCTTTCGCTCCTATGTGTGTCCAAAAATAGAATACGTGAGTACCTTTTATTTCCAAAGTATTTCAATACTATCACTATCAAACAATTCTGCTACCACACACACACGTCCCCCCCCCCCCCTCCTCACCCCTCTTCCCCCCCTTCACCTATTAGCCAGCGAACAAAACACCGTGAGTCACCAAATGTCCACAACCCTTTCTGGCCATACAATGTAAACACTCTGTCATTCCCCCTGTTTCTCTACCCCCCCCTGTTTCTCCCCACCCCCTGTTTCTCTCAAAACTAATAGGGCTAAATATGAGGGAGAAGGGGGGCCAGAACCCCGCCCCCACCCCCTTAACCCCTTCAGCACCATGACGTAATTTTCCTCATATTCTGGTTACCATTAGATGATTTTTTGTAGGTTTTAATCTACCCATCCGACTCAAGTGGGTAACAACGGTCTCAATAAACCCTCTTAGTAACATAGGTCCTTTTTAAACTGCATATAATCATCACATTGCAGCCAGAATCAAAGGTTAAAAGGCGTCATGGTGCTGAAAGGGTTAAAAGTCCGAATCCCTCTCTCACCCCATCTTCCTGTCTTCCTTTGCCTCTCCCCCAGTAGGCTACCCTTTCCCCCTAACATTCCACACTCTCACATTAATAGCCTATAATAGTCTGCCTAATAGTAGCCCCCGCCTCTACCTAACCCACCATGTACGGTAGAGGACACAAGTTTATTCACCTCGTTGTTCTATTCTATTCTATCCATACATGAGGAGGGGGTCAAAATAATATGTTTGACCTAAAACCATAACTATTGCACACATTCATTTTTTTTTTTTTTTACTGACCGTCGAACGGTCTAGGAGGATTTTCCGGACAGACTTACAGACAGACAGACAGAACAGACGGACGGACGGACAGACAGACATTTCTGCCGGTTTTGTACCACTATACCGGGGGGGGGGGGGGGGGGGGATACCACTCTGCTTAACTCTGTTATTAACGAAATGACATTAAAGTTACTCAGGAGTTGATAGAACCGTTATTATTATGAACTTAAATTACACCCGCCTAGCAACCTAACAATATCCATTTCATTTCGTATCGCTTTCATCCGGGATCCGTCATTACCTTTGGAGTCGAGTAATGACGTCACGGCTGGGATTTTATCTATAGAGAGGGAGGGAGGCTTAACCCCTTCAGTACCAGTGACATATTTTGCATCATATTATGGACATTATTAGACGATTTTACTCAGTTTAAAAAATGCCTACTTAGCAATCAACAAGCTTAGAAAATGGTGGTGATTCATCTGTAGAAATGGGGGGAGGGGTAGAGGGGGGGGGAGGGTGAAGTAGTAGAAGGTGGAGGGGGTGGAGGCTGGAAGAGGTTAGGGTTGGTGGTGGGTGAAGGGTGGAAGGAGTGGTGGTGGGTGGAGGGGTTACAGGTTGAGGGGGTGGTGGGTGGTGCGGGAGGTGGTGGGTGAAGGGAGACAGGTAGAGAAGGTGGAGGGTGGAAGGGGTTAGGGGTGATGGCAGGTGGAGAGGGTGGAGGGTGGAAGGGGTTTAGAAGTGATAGTGGGTGGAGGGTAGCAGGAAGAGGTGGGGGGGGGGGGGGTGGAGGGTGGCAGATAGAGAGGATGGAAGGTGAAGGGGTAAGGGGTGATGGGGGGTGGAAGGGGTGGAGGGGGTGATGGTGGGTGGAGGGGATACAGGCGGATCTGATAAAGTGGTGAAAACAAGGAGCGTCTATTTCAGTCCGGGGGTGGTGGGAGAGGTGTGGATATGGTGGTGGGTGGGAGAGGTGTGGATATGGTGGTGGTGGTGGGTGGGAGGAAGGTGTGGATATGGTGGTGGTGGTGGGTGGGAGGAAGCTGTGGATATGGTGGTGGTGGTGGTGGGGGGAGAGGTGTGGATATGGTGGTAGTGGTGGGTGGGAGGAAGGTGTGGATATGGTGGTGGTGGGAGAGGTGTGGATATGGTGGTGGTGGTGGGTGGGAGGAAGGTATGGATATGGTGGTGGTGGTGGGCGGTGGAAGGTACAAAGTACATAGGAGTACAAAGGAAATCAAGCAACAACAGATCTAGTGACCCTTCTAGGCTGCTTGTCCTCCAAAACACTGAGGATCAAGTGTCCAAACAGTGGTTTAGAGTGGGTAAGGGAACATTGGAAAGGGAACTACTGCCCTGGAACTAATGCCCGTGGCAGGATTAGGAAGTTAGTAGGGGACAGATGGGTTAGTAACTGAGGGGGGGATAAAATAAAGATATTCATTTACAAACGCAGTCAGTCGCGGGTTTGATGGGAGATATTTGTCTAAGCGGAGTTTAAATGAATCAACGGTTCTGCAGTCTATAACTTCTCGGGGAAGCCCATTCCACAAGTTGACAACTCGATTGAAGAAGAAATTCTTAGATTCGTGTGAGTTAAAAGATTTACCAATAATTTTGCAACCGTTTCCCCACGTGTAATTAGATTGGTCGATAGTGAAGTACTTACTACAGTTCATATTGTCGATGCCTTTGATGATTTTGAACACTTGAATTAAGTCACCTCTTAATCTGCGCTGGGTTAAAGGAAATAGATTTAATTCTCTAAGACGCTCTTCGTATGGTTTGTGCTTTAGGCTAGGTATCATTTTGGTAACTCTACGTTGAACTCGTTCTAGCTTGTTTATATCTTTTTGGTAATAAGGGCACCAGGATTGAACGCAGTATTCCAGAAGAGGGCGGACTAAGGAATTGTAAAGGGTTAGGATAACTTCTTTGGATTTATGCTCAAATGACCTGCCTATAAAGCCAATTATTTTGTTTGCCTTCTTAACAACTTCTGAACATTGTTGACTCGGTTTTAGGTTACTCGATATGTTACTCCCAGATCGGTTTCTCTGTTTACATTCTTAAGCTGAGTGCCATTCATCGAATAGTTTGCTTTCTCATTTAGGTGTCCGATATGTAGTACTTTACATTTATCCGCATTGAAACTCATTTGCCAAATTTGGGCCCAACATGACAATTTATCTAGATTGTGTTGCATATCGTCAACTTGTTCTTTTGAGAGTACGCTATTTGCAATTTTTGTATCGTCAGCAAATTTTGAGATTGTACAGGTGAGACCCTCATCTATGTCGTTGATGTAAATTAGAAAGAGAATTGGTCCTAGTACCGATCCCTGGGGTACCCCGCTACTTACATTGGTCCATTTAGATGCCTTACCGTTTATGACTACTCTTTGCTACTTTTAGGTGTGGATAAGGGGGAGTCCATGGCTGGGGAGCTTAATGCCCTTAAGGAACACTCACGTCAGATTTCAGCCCTGATTTTATCTCCTAAATCGATTAAGAATCATTTGACTCCTCCTAAGCGAAGAACGAAGTTGAGAAATATTATATACTACTGATGCTTAACTTTCTTTATTTTTTTATTGAAGGTGTCAATTGTCTTACATTGTACCACTTTCTCTGGCAATTTGTTCCACTCGATGACCACACTGTAGGTGAAGAAGTGCTTTCTGACATCGAGATTCGCCCTCCTGGTTTTTAATTTCATTCTATTTCCCCGAGTTAATTAACTATTATCTATTTTGAAAAGTGAATCTACATAATGTTTTTTTAAATCCCTTTAGTATCTTGAAACACTCGATTAATTGACCTAGCAATCTTCTTTTCTTAAGGGAAAACAAATATATTTGTTTTATTTTTTAGATTTATTTCCTAGTGACGGAATCAACTTTGTCGCTCTACGATGCACCGACTCGAGTTTCTTAATGTCCTTGCTCAGATAAGGAGACCAAAATTGCATTGATCTGAGGTCTTTAGGTTTTCAGATAAAAGAGAGAGAGAGAGAGAGAGAGAGAGAGAGAGAGAGAGAGAGAGAGAGAGAGAGAGAGAGAGAGAGAGAGAATGGGGAGGGTGTAGAGATGAGATAAACAGACTGACAGAACAGCATCACACTCTCACTCACTTGGGCAGGTTGAAAATAGATCGTGTATTTAGATAGCATTAGGGGGAACAAATTGTGTGTGTGTGTTTGTGTGTGTGTGTATGTGTATGGGTGTGTGTGTGTGTGTTTGTGGTCTATATGTTTTTGTGTGTGATGTGTGTGTGTGTGTATAATATATTCGAAAGAAATATGATATTGTGTGTATGTGTAAGGTATGTATATTTATGTGTGTGTTTGTGTGTGAGAGAGAGAGAGAGAGAGATAGCGAGAGATAGCAATGTTAGTCATCTATATAATATTTTCGATTGTCTGTCTGTGTGTGTGTGTGTGTTCTTAATAGGCGGCCGCAGTTTTGGACCTGGGGAGCTGAAACTTTGCATGTGGGTGTCAATTGACCTGGGTCAGGTCATAGAGGGGGCGAGGCCACGATCGGAGGTTGTTTCGAGGCCGAAATTGAAAACAACATGAACAAAATTGAAAAAATGGCCGTTTGGGTCAGAAGAAAGCCTCCGATCGAAAAGGTGTATGGAACGAAAGTTGTTCGCAGCCCCCCAAAATAGGGGTACGGATGAGGTCAGATCCAAAATCGGAGGTCATTTAGCGGCCGAAATCGAGGTCGCCGTTTAATGAGGCACAGGGAGGTCGAGGCCGGTGATTATGGTAGTATTGTGATGATTGTGGTAGTAGTGATTGATGATGGTGATTATGGTAGTAGTAGTGGTGGTAGTAGTGATGGTGATTATGGTGATTACCCGGGCAACGCCGGGTACCCCTGCTAGTACTAAATATTATGACATGACGGCATATATTTCAAAGGGTTTAACACCAAAGTCTCTCGTTCAAAACCCTTCAGTTATTTTCGTGTTTACATGAATCACTATAGGCATTATCTCACCATTCTCACCTCATTACATTACAGCTTACAGAAAGAAGGGCACAAGGGGATGGGGAAAAGAAGGAATTGGAAAGGAAAGTATAAAAAGAAAAGGAAATAATGAAATAGGTACAGAATTAATGGAGAATTGAGGAGGGTAAGAAAGAGGGAAACAAGAGATATGGGTAAAGTAGGAATTGGAAAGGAAGGAAAGAAGAAGGAAAGGAGGATAAGGAGGAAAGAAGGAACAGAAGGAAGGACAATAAGAGACGAAAGTAAGCAGGATGGATATAAAGAACAGAGATATAGAAGGGAGGAGCGATAAAACGAATATAGAAGATAGAGAGAGAGAGAGAAAGAGAGAAGAGTTACTACCGTTGTTATTAAAGCCAATGAATCTCTCTCTCTCTCTCTCTCTCTCTCTCTCTCTCTCATCAAAACTCCACTAATTATGCCAGGTATACACATTTGGAACCCAGTGCATAAATTGGCTTAGTGTCAGCTTAATGGGAGAGAGAGAGAGAGAGAGAGAGAGAGAGAGTGTGAGAGTGAGAGCGAGAGATAGATAGATAGATAGATAGATAGATAGATAGATATGATAGGTAGAGTGTCTCCCCCTCTCTCTCTACCCCAAGTTAGAGCCCACCAGGGAGACATATCTACCTTCATCTCCCTCCCTCCTTCTCTCCATTTTCCTCTCTCCATAATATCCCCCTTTCTAGTCTCTCCCTTTATCCTCTCTCCTCCGTTTTATCGTGTTTTTTGTTATTCCTGTTCCATGTAGACGTATCTCCTCCTTCCTTTGTTGTTATATTTGTCCCTGTCACCATCAATGAACACCCTGGAAGAAGAAGAAGAATACAGGCTATATTCTGAATCTGTGAAGGTCGAGATGGCAGTACATTATAGTATTGATCAATGTCAGAAGTCGTGGCCTGCACATATATATATATATATATATATATATATATATATATATATATATATATATATATATCGATAGATAGATAGATAGATAGATATATATTACTCAATATTTATACACTGTAGGAGTCTACACTTGATTGTGGCGGGGGGGGGGGGGGGGGAGAATGGTGAGTGTTTTAATCCTTTATGTGTTTCAATTTGAATATATAAACCGAGGAACAATGTTTGGGTGTACCATTAGTGTTGAAGTTGATTGTTAAGGGGGGTCACCGTTTTTTTTTTTATCTTTCTCTCCTTTTCTCTTTCCCCAACTTGTATCCAATCGGCCCCATTCAGCCAACTGTTTTAAGACGTTTATCCCCATCCAGGTGTCAATTTCTTCCTGGCGAGCGTAGCGAGCCAGCATTGTATGGAGAAATCTGGCTTCGCTGGAGAAATTGTTCTATCGAAAAATTTACAAATTTAGCTTGCTATAAAAAACAAGAATATATATACGTTGGCTTGCTACCGCTCGCCAGGAAAATATTGACACCTGGATGGGGGTAAACGTCCTAAAACAGTAGGCTGAATGGGACCGAATGGATACAAACCAAAGAGAGAGGGAGAGAAAGAGACAAAAAGCGAGGTGGGGCCCCTTAAACCACCCAACTCCTGGCGTGTGTGGTTGTATGGTAGCTGGTAAGAAGGAATTTGGACAGAGGGGGCCGAGTTTGGTTTGGGTGTACACAGGCGGCCTTTTAGTTGATAGTTATGGTGGTGGGCTGGTGATGGAGATGTTGGTGGTGGTGGTGGTGGTGGGTAAGGGAATGGTGTTAAGTGTGTATACGTAATGGAGATGGTGGTGGTGGTGGTGGTAGTGAGAGGGATGGTGGTGGTGGGGAAGGGAATGGTGTTAAGTGTGTATTTGTGATGGAGATGGTGTTGTTGGTGGTGGTGGTGAGAGGGATGGTGGTGGTGGGGAAGGGAATGGTGATGGTGGTACTTGGAATGCGATCTTACATTTGGAAACCCATTAACGCCATCACACAGTACACTAGGACCATAGGGCTGGGAGAGTGTAGATAGCAGAGAAGGGGTGTTGTAGATAGAGGAAGCTGTTCGAATGGCTTTGGTATGTGTGTTATTAGTCTGTATACGTCGTCGAGCTGTCCCCCGACTGGGTGCGAACATGATATACATGTTAGGACGTACTACCACTCCCACTAAATGTCCGTCACGGCTGGGATTGAACCCATGTCAAGCAGATTTACACGTGAGCGTCCTCTCCATTTGACCACCGTGGCTCGATAGTTTGGGCAGAGGGGGTTGAGAGGTTGAGGTTGGGTTAGTAAATGTTTTAGTTATAGTATTGTAGTTTTATGATTGAAAGCTACAGCCTAGATCGGTAACAGGCTAGAAAGAACGCTAACCCAGGATCTTATCACGAATCATAGCTATAGTCGATTCGCTGTAAGTAGGCGTGAAATCATGACCTCTATCCTCTGTAACTCAAAAACAACTAGAGTAATCGAGCTAATATTTCTATCATTTAGGAAGAGTCAGTCACGGAATAGATATGGAAATGTACAGCCAATTTGCTCCAGCCCTTTTTGAGTTACAGAGGATAGAAATCATGATTTCTCGCCTACTTACAGCGAATAGACTATAGTAGACTATTTGATAAAACACCTGTTGTGTGGGTGAGTGAGTGAAGTGAGAAAAAGTAAATTATATGATGGATACATATTTTTCATAACACGAGTTGCGAGCCCCAAACGCGCGAAGAAGTGCGGCCTTCAACCATCCGACGCATCTCTTTTTATTCATGTGCAACAAACAACACATAAACACAAAGAATGTTATACTTAAGGGGAGATGGGCCGGTTTTCTGGACCACTTTCTCCCTCATGTTTAGCCCCACTAGTTTTGAGATTATAAGATGTTCGCCCCATTAGTTTGGCGATTTTAACACCTTTCGCCCCATTTCGGTGTCAATTTTAAGACCTTTCGTGCCATTTAGGTGTCGATTATTTCCTGGCGAGCGATAGCGAACCTGCAATTTTAAGAGGAATCGGCCTTCGACCGGGACATTGTTCTACCGAAAAATGTAAAAATGTATCTTGAAGGGGGGTCTAGGGGGTGTTTTTCTAAGTTTGATGGAGGTCTAGGGAGGAAACTAAAAAAATATATGAATAAATTAATTAATAGACCAAACAAACGGCCAGTCTCCCCTTAACCAACTTGAACAGGTAACCCAGGACCCCATGCCTCAGGTACTCTATGGTCCTGTATGTGAGGAGCATGAAACAGCTGACCCGTGCTATGTAAACAAACAGCTGACCCGTGCTATGTAAACAAACAGCTGACCCGTGCTATGTAAACATGCCCATCTGGACCACACCCATGTATGTACACACACTCTCACCACCACTTACACATAAGGCAGACAGTCATATTTCACGTGTACACTCAGGAGTGTAAATAGCGAGGCACCCATTGAACCAGTATCGAATATAAACGAGACAATACACTACAATACGAGACAATACACTACAATACGAGACAATACAATACAATACAATACAATACGAGACAATACAATACAATACAATACAATACGAGACAATACAATACACTACGAGACAATACAATACAATACAATACAATACAATACAATACGAGACAATACAATACAATACAATACGAGACAATACAATACAATACGAGACAATACAATACAATACAATACGAGACAATACAATACAATACGAGACTAAAATAATACAATACGAGACAATACAATACAATACAATACGAGACAATACAATATAATACGAGACAATACAATACAATACAATACAATACAATACGAGACAATACAATACAATACAATACAATACAATACGAGACAATACAATACAATACAATACAATGCAGCTTACTCTGACTGTTCCTTATATATTTTCTAGATCAAGTGACGGCGTATTAACGTGGATGACCTCCCAATCTACCAAGATTGGAAGCCAAAGCGTCACATCCTTGCAACATACAATACAATACAATACGAGACAATACAATACAATACAATACAATACAATACGAGACAATACAATACAATACAATACCAGACCATACAATACAATACAATACAATACGAGACAATACAATACAATACGAGACAATACAATACAATACAATACAATACAATACGAGACAATACAATACAATACAATACAATACGAGACAATACAATACAATACGAGACAATACAATTCTTTATTATAACCTAGATGCTTCAGAAATTGGCTTTAATGGTTTAACAAATTGGAATTGGTGTAACCTTATTTACGCTGAGAACTGTACATGACATATAGACATATAGTTCCTTTTTTCCCCCAATGTGTATGAATCAGACAAAAGGCAAAGCTGCCTGTAGGCTAACAAGTGTCTCCCCCAAAGTTGAAAGAGTGATAGAGAGCCAAAATGTCTGGATACACAGAGCTTGAAGCAGTTGAAGTTATAAGATGTGGGAAAGACAGATTGAGGAAGAGAGTTACAAAGCTTACTTATTGAGTAAAAGAAAGACTGGGAAAATTGGTTCACTCTTCAGTTAGAGAATTGGACAGAATAGGGAGATAGTTCGAAGCCTGTTAATTGTTCGAGGCCCTTTTGAAACTGAATAAAATCGTCTAATAGTAGCCAAAACAGAGTCAAAAGAACGTCGCCGATACAAAAGGAGTTATGGATACAATGACGCTATTCATCTCTGTTTTCTGGCTATCATGAGACCATTTTATTCAGCTTAGGAAGGGTATGTGGAAGTAAAAGGGTTAATTGGGTAGGTCTTTACCCTTTTATGTCTCACAGTTCCTTCCCAAATGTGTATAAAATCGTCAAATAATAGCCATAATATACTGTCAAATGTGTGAGTTTGGAGGAAAGAGGTTGAGGGTCAAGTTGGTGGTAACTTATGTGGATTTAAGGGAGCCCACCTCGCTTTTATTCTCTTTCTCTCCCTCTCTCTTTGGCTTGTATCCATGCAGCCTACTGTTTTAAGACTTTTACCCCCACCCAGGTGTCAATATTTTCCTGGCGAGCGGTAGCGAGCCAGCATATATGTATTTTTGTTTTGACAGCAAGCTAAATTTGTACATTTTTCAATAGAGAAATGTCTCCGGCGAAGCCGGATTTCTCCATACAATGCTGGCTCGCTATCGCACGCCAGGAAGAAATCGACACCTGGATGGGGATAAACGTCTTAAAACAGTTGGCTGAATGGGGCCGAATGGATACAAGCCAGATAAAGAGAAAAAAAAGGAGAGAAAGAGAAAACAATCAGGTGACCCCCCCTTAATTATTCAAGGGTGGTTTACTGGACCCCCTTCTCCCTCACGTTTAACCTCATTAGTTGTTTAGATTTTATGACGCTTAATTACCTTATTACTTTGGTGAATTTAAGACCACAATAGACTGTCAAAATGCGTCAAAATCTTCAATCTAAAAAATATAACAAAATAAAAAATAAGTAAAAAATCAAACAATAATAACGATAAACACGCTCCCCAGACCCCCATTCAATTCAGACTTGCCTAGAAATATATTGACACCTTGATAGGATGAAGTGTCGTATGAATGCAAAACAAATATAGTAGAAGTGCCGTTTTGCCCAAAATCAAAACGGCATACCCAACTCTGCGATGGGTTACCGTGCACCGAGTAACAATATCGAGTAACCTAAAACCGAGTCAACAATGTTCAGAAGTTGTTAAGAAGGCAAACAAAATAATTGGCTTTATAGGCAGGTCATTTGAGCATAAATCCAAAGACGTTATCCTAACCCTTTACAATTCCTTAGTCCGCCCTCTTCTGGAATACTGCGTTCAATGCTGGTGCCCTTATTACCAAAAAGATATAAACAAGCTAGAACGAGTTCAACGTAGAGTTACCAAAATGATACCTAGCCTAAAGAACAAACCATACGAAGAGCGTCTTAGAGAATTAAATCTATATCCTTTAACCCAGCGCAGATTAAGAGGTGACTTAATTCAAGTGTTCAAAATCATCAAAGGCATCGACAATATGAACTGTAGTAAGTACTTCACTATCGACCAATCTAATTACACGCGGGGAAACGGTTGCAAAATTATTGGTAAATCTTTTAACTCACACGAATCTAAGAATTTCTTCTTCAATCGAGTTGTCAACTTGTGGAATGGGTTTCCCCGAGAAGTTATAGACTGCAGCACCGTTGATTCATTTAAACTCCGCCTAGACAAATATCTCGCATCAAACCCGCGACTGACTGCGTTTGTAAATGAATAACTTTATTTTATCCTCCCCTCAATTACTAACCCATATGTCCCCTACTAACTTCCTAGTCCTGCCACGGACATTAGTTCCAGGGCAGTAGTTCCCTTTCTAATGTTCCCTTACCCACTCTAAACCACTGTTTGGACACTTGATCCTCAGTGTTTTGGAGGACAAGCAGCCTAGAAGGGTCACTAGATCTGTTGTTGCTTTATTTCCTTTGTACTCCTTTGTACCTTCTCTACTACTACCACTATCATAACTACTACTACCACCACCATCACTATTTTGGTCACCACCAGGAAAAGGGAGAAAGAGGAACAGTAAAGAGAAGAGAAGGAAACAAGATTATCGTAAATAGATTATAATTATAAGAGAGAGGGACTTTAAAGTATTGCGTCAAAATTCATGATTTGTTTATCTTAGAATGATAAAATCATTGTTCCTATTCCTGTGGACAGTCCCTGGTGAGCTCAAAAATGGTGACCGGTCAACTCAACCAGTAGACCATTTCAACCAGTAGCTCTCAACCAGTACCAAATCAACCAATACGGTTAGGTTAGGTTAGGATAGTACTATATTTTGGCACTGGTTTGGTTGGTCTGGGTTAATTTGGCACTGGTTGAGAGCTACTGGTTGAAATGGTCTACTGGTTGAGATGACATGGAACCCTCAAAAGTGTTTGAGTCAGGTCTAGCAAAGTCTGACATGGGTAGAACAAAAGCAGGAAGTGACATTGATTCGACCTTCAGATTGAACACTCAATCGCTTCAATACACAGATCACTACAAGTAAACCACCTTAAAATTATATGAGAGTTGTAATCAAGATTCCTATAATAATTACTGAATATAACATGTAATATTGCTATGATAATTGAACTGCATAATTTTTTTTTTTTTTTTTTTTTTTCTATGTGATTGAGGGAGGCAAAAGGCATAACTGCCCATAGCGAGTGCCTCCCCCATAGTTGAAAGAGTGACAGGGCCAAAATCAAGGGACGTTCGAGCCAAAATGCCTGGACACACGGAGTTTGAAGCAATTTAAGTCATAGGAAGAGGGAAAGACTGATTCTGGGAGAGAGTTCCAGAGCTCAGATGTTGAGTAGAAGAAAGTTTGAGAGTAACGTTTCACTCTTGGGTTGGAGAGTTGCACAGAGTAGGGGTGGGATTGAGTTGCAAGACGGGTACCACGTGCCCTACGTAAAGGAGGTGGTATGCACTGGGATAGCTCTGAGGAACACTGATTATTATAGTAGCGATAGAATAGCGAGAGAGATGCAACATTGCGGCGGAGAGAGAGAGATTGCAGAGAGTTGGTGAGTGGACGGGAATTAATGATACGAAAGGCCTTCCTTTCAACTTTGTCTAGGAGAGCGGTGTGAGAGGAACCTCCCCACACATGTGAACAATACTCAATACAAGGGCGCACTATGCCCCTGTACAGAGCAAGAAGCTGTGCAGGGGAAAAGAACCCCCTAAGGCGGTTGAGCACACCCAGCTTCTGGGAGGCTGCCTTAGCAAGACTGGTAATATGGTCCTTCCAAATGAGAGCAGAAGAAAAAGAGACACCAAGAATATTGAGAGAAGATGAAGGGTTGATTTTTTATTGTTGAAGAATAAGGGATAGTCCGCTGGGAGATCCTGACGGGTAGATAGATGGAGAAATTGGGTTTTGGAAGCATTAAAGTTAACAAGGTTTTCTCTGCCCCAATTGGAAATAGTATTTAGATCAGAATTTAAGAGTTCTATGGCTTCATTACGTTTGTCGTTGAGGGATTGCTGGCTGGGGCGTTCTGAAAAACTAATGGAGTAGTGTAAGGTTGAGTCATCTGCGTATGAATGGATGGGAATTAAGGTACAGTTAAGGAGATCATTTATAAAAATTAGAAAGAGAATAGGAGATAGGACAGAGCCCTGAGGAACACCGGAGTTTATAGGGTGAGGAAGTGAACAATGGCCGTCCACAACCGCAGCTATGGAACGGCCGGAAAGGAAATTAGAGACAAAGGCACAGATGGAGGGATAGAAACCGAAGGAGGGTAGTTTAGAAATTAAAGATTTATGCCAGACTCTATCGAAGGCTTTCGATATGTCTAGTGCAATAGAAAAAGTCTCACCGAAGTCCCGAAAGGAGGATGACCAAGAGTTAGTAAGATATGAAAGAATATCACCAGTAGAGCGACCCTTAAGGAAGCCATACTGGCGATCTGAGAGCAGATTATGAGAAGAGAAATGCTTAAGAAATTTGGAAGCAAGAATAGTTTCAAAAACTTTAGAAAGACAAGAGATAAGAGCAATTGGACGATAGTTGGAGGGTTGAGAGCGGTCACCCTTCTTTGGGACAGGTTGAATGTGAGCAAACTTCCAGCATGAAGGGAAGACGTTAGAGGATAGACAGAGACGCAAGAGTACGTATACAGGGAGTACGTATGTGGGAACAGAAAAGGTTGAGAGAGAGAGTGAGAGAGAGAGAGATGATTAAAGAAATGCAACTAGTGCGACATAATCATACTAAGAGACTTTCTCACTAAACGCCACTTTATGTGTGTGTGTGTGTGTGTGAGTGTGTGTGTGTGAGACAGTGTGTATGTATACTCTGTGTGTGTGGGGGGGGGGGGGGGGAGGAGTGTTTATGTGTACTGTGTGTGTGTGTGTGTGTGTGTGTCGGAGTGTCGGAGGGAAAACAACAATAAGCAAACTTTCCCTGTGTACCCATATCTGTCTGGAATTGTAACCATGCTGCCATTCCTTTTCTGCCAGATTTTGCTAGAAAAGACTCTTGTTTTGCCATCCTTTTTCTACCACTGTTATCCCCTTCAACACCACTACGTAATTTTCATCATATTCTGAATGCCATCAACCCCTTCTGTATCGACGACGGTTTTCATTCACTGCATTTAAAAATGTTTGTGATGTTTAACCCTTTCAAGCTCCAATGTGCGTTTTTGTTCTGTTTTCTAGCTACTATTAGACGATTTTATTCAGATTAGTAACGGTATACGGAAGTCAAAGGGTTAATTGAGATAGTATTTACCTTTGTAATACCCACAAATCCTTCCTAAGCTGCATAATACCGTCTATTGATAGCCAAAATAGACTGCTAAAACGCGTCAGAGCTTCAAGGGGTTAAGAAGGATCTGTGGCAGTAAAAAGGGTTAAGTGAGATAGGTCGAAGCCTGTAAATTGCTGGAGGCCCTTTTTAAACATAATAAAATTGTATAATAGTATTCAGAATAAAGTTTAAAAGACGTCACCGGTACAGAAGGGGTTAAGCGATTTTCTTTAGTTTGTAATCTACTGTACCTTTATGGGTAAATACGATCTCAATCAACCCTTCTAGTAACATATATTTTTTTTTTTTTTTTTACTGCATAAAATCCACTAATTTTAGCTAGAATCAAAGGTAAAAAGGCATCAAGGTGCTGAAGGGGTTAATTAAATGTTAACAATTTTGAGGCCGGATCACCTCGTTTGGCCCAAGTGGTCTGTGTATCTATATAACTCTATGTAACTAAATGTAACTCTCTCTCTCTTGTCTCCTGCTTCGATATTTATACGTTTACGCGAATACTGTCTTTGTAATTCCCCAAAGACAGCAGACCTCTCTCGTATCGACCATGGGGTTGGGTGTGTGCAGTCTGTCTGTGTATATATTTAATGCCCTGTATCTTATATTTATGTGTGTGTGTGTGTTTTATTTAATTGACTGTATATATATATAGTCAATTCAATAAAACAGTATCTTATATTTATGTGTGTGTGTGTGTGTTTTATTTAATTGACTGTATAATATATATATATATATATATCCTCCAAAGTAATATTACATATTTTGACACACACACACACACACAGAGTCGAAAGCCCTACCCATCAAAACTGCGAATTTCGTTGGCACGAGATAGGCTACATGGAAAAGTATATTAAAGGAGTAGCGAGAAAATTAAATGGAACCCGAACTGGAAAAAAGTTTAGCATAAAAGAGTCAAAGAGAGAACATCGAAATATCGAGAGAGAGAGAGAGAGAGAGAGAGAGAGAGATGGGGGAGAAAGCGTAAATGATGAGGGTAGGAAATGGAGAGGGAGGTCCGAATCAAGGAGAATCTAAAAGAAATATGGTCGGGGGAGGGAAAGAGGGGAGAGAGAGAGGGAGAAGGATGGCGGGAGGGAGGAGAAGGGACACCTCGCTACCACACTCCCCTCTTCTCTCCTCTTTCTTCCCCTCGCGTCCAAATTCTTCGCTTCTTTTTCCTTTATAGCGATGACAACGCACTCAGAAAACCCGCCAAAGTACGATTCATCCCTTACATATAGCCGGTTGCTCACTTCAGCCAATCCCAGGTTTTGTTTACACCTTGAGTGGCCAATGAATGAGCTTGTTGACATCCGATCAGCTGACATCATGGGAAAAGCGCGCGAAAATACGACTGGCTCCGGATTTGCTTTTAGCCGAACGCTAATTTGTGGGTTCTTTTAATGTGAGCCTTTCAGGTGGGGAGGATATTTACGACGTGTCACAGGGAGAGAGAGGGGGAGGTAAGCGAGGGAGAGAGAGAGGGGAGAGAAGGTAGGGGTGATATAGGACAGAGAGTGACTGGGGGGGTTTGAGGGAGACGGAGTGAGGTAGACATAAACGATATATGACAGGTTAAAAATTGAAAAATTGCATATCAAAATAGAAAATAATGGAGAGAGAGAGAGATAATTGATGAGATTATAATAGACATGATTTTTTTTTTAATTGAAGTATAGTACAATAATGGGAAAGACTAAATTGAGAAAACGGGGGAAAGAGAAACTACAAACTACAAAAGGAGTGGAGAGAGAGAGAGAGAGATATTAGAGTATTACCGTATGCCAAAGATTAACTTATTATTGAAGGTAAATTCAGTTATTCGAGTTTCATATCAAATTTTACAAACTACAATACTTTTGGCAAATTATTCTTCGTAATTGTCTCAAAGTTCAAAAACATAAATATAATGATTAATTTATATATTTGATGAGGTTTAATTATACTAGCTTGTAAACGTTTGTCCATTCAAAATTTTCCCCTTCAAGGTGCGATAACGCATTTCTTTCTGGCGTTTATCAAATGATTGTATAATGTATTTAGATTAGGAAGGGCATATGAAAGTCAGAGGATTAATTGAGACAGTTTGTACCCTTTTAATTCCCACGGATCCTAACTAACTAACTAACGAACGAACGAACGAACGAACGAACTAACAAACGGTAATTTGATAAAAAACATGAATTAATGAAAGCAAGCATGTGATCCACCGGGATTCGAACCTGGGTTACTAGTACATACATATTTTAAACACTCTAACTATTACACCATCAAAAACAACATACAAATATTGAGAGATTGTCGCGAAAGTCGTGTATTTTCTGATATATATATTTTTTTTGTCAGTGGTGTGACGGGGAGGAGGGAAATGTGTTGGGATTAAAAGTCAATTGGTGTGGGGAGCGATAGGAGAGGAAGAGAGAGAGAGAGGTAGTGTGTGTGTGTGTGTGTGTGGCGGTGAGAATGATAGGAATCTAGGGAAGGTGTTATGGTTAAATGAGAGAGAGAGAGAGAGAGAGGGACAGGACTTCTAATAGATATTTCTTCGAGAGGCCGGTCTATATGATCTGTGCCCCATGAATATTCTTTCCTCTCACTTAAACAGTAGGCTACCATAGTGCGGTTGGGAATATGAAAATGATTAGATTAATATCCAGTATTCGAGAATGGATAATAAGTCGTAGGCGTGTGCATAAACCTTTAACCGTCCTGGTGGTGTAATGGTTAAGGTGGCAAAAATATGTGTGTGATAACCCGGGTTCGAATCCCGGTGGATCATATATACTTTAATTAATTTCATTGGGGGTGTGGTGGTGAGATTAATAAAAATAATATAAGTACACCACAAGAATAATAGAATGAAGACGGAAAATAGAGACAGATAAACTAATACATTTTAGAGTCTACTATTGCAATAATTAAAGAAAGTTCATGCTGTGAATGAAGGAAGACTGAAGCAAAGAGGATGATAAAAAGAAACATTTGAATTACTACGAATTATGAAACATAATATGAATGTGAACAATGATAGGAATATTGAGGTGTAGGAAGGGAAACTAGGAAAAGGGAGGGAGGAGAATGCTAGGAATGAGGGGAACCAAGACATCGATAATACGTTGGCCAAAAATAGAAGCATGACAACAGTTTAGGCTAGTCAATAATAAGGGAAGGTGAGGGGAAGTGGTCTTGCTACTGAACTGGTAATCTTAAGTGGGGTCACCGGCTTTTTTTTTAATCTTTCTCTCCTTTTCTCTCTTTCCCTGGCTTGTAACCATTCGGCCCCATTCAGCCAACTGTTTTAAGACGTTTATCCCCATCCAGGTGTCGATTTCTTCCTGGCGAGAGATAGCGAGCCACAATTGTATGGAGAAATCCGGCTTCGCCGGAGACATTTTTCTGTCGAAAAATGTACAAATATAGCTTGCTGTCAAAATAAAAATATATATATGTTGGCTCGCTACCGCTCACCAGGAAAATATTGACACCTGGATGGGGGTAAACGTCTTAAAACAGTAGGCTGAATGGGGCCTAATGGATACAAGCCAAAGAGAGACGAAGAGAAAGAGAAAACAAGCGGGGTGGGCTGCCTTAACTCATCTATAATAAGGGTAGACAAGTAAATCACTATCAACATACCCAATGATTTTATATACACTTTTTTTCATACCCGTTTTATACCCTTGATAGTTTACAGTGTACAATGGCCGCCCTATATAGAATACATTGTCCAAAACAGTGATACATTGGTTAACAAGATGGCGGGTCACTACAATGGCCGCCCTAGAATACATTGTCCAAAACAGTGATACATTTTGGTTAACAAGATGGCGGGTCACTACAATGGCCACCACGAACCATATTGGACACAAAGCTCACGCAATGCAGATTAATACTAAAATAATACCAATCACTATACAGTAGTATGTTTTGATTAACCTGGAGCATATACACTTGATCGACATGAATTCCAGAAGTTTATTTCGAGCTCATTGGCTGATGTTACTGTGTTCGAATAATATTTCAGTTTCAAAAACCAACACAAGGAATATCCTACACAACAAAACTAGCCAATCAGCTCGAAGCAGAGTTATCTTGTTCAAAACAACCAAGTGCAAATGAACCAGGTTAACAAAACAAAAAATACTATAGGTATATACAGTATTGATAAAATATAAATGTACTCCATATCAATAAGACATATATATTAAAATATAATAAATCAAGCTATTTTAACAAGCAGCCTAGTATGGATCATTAGGTCTGTTGCGTGTGTTCCTTTGTATTCCTTTGTAAACTTAAAAATAGTTACTCCAATAAGTGATAATATGACACCGATATTAGAATTCGGGTAACAAAATCCAAAATATCTTCATATTATAATAAATAATACAAAATAACTAGTATAAGCTTCAAGCCAAATTCATCATACTCTGAGCCGACGCTGCATGATCTGAATTGCAGCTATAATAATCGGTGTTTGATTTACGGGAGCCAGAACTTGTTATATCACTAACTGTTACGGCCAGGTGATCCGATGTACCGCTATCCGGCCCCGGATTCTCCACGTCTGTTACCGGGTACCCTGGCCCGCCACGGACACTTTCCAGCGTATTAACTAGTCCTTTTTGGTAGCGGATGTAGAACAGTAGCACATAGGGTGCGTAATGGAGAAGTTTTTTAGCTATGAAAATAGATGCCAGACCGACCCACTCTCCGTCACCAAGCCCCCACCATTGGAAGCTTTGATAACTGATGATTTTGAGCCCTTGTAGTGGTTTGATGAACTCCATGTGAAACAAAAGGGACTGGGCAACCGCATCCATCCCAAAAGTTGTACATATGTCCTTAGCTAAACATACTGATTTAGTAAGGACGGCAAAGGTCGGTGAAACATACAAAAGAATAATAGATAAAATATTTAACATATCTATTATAACTAATTCATTAATATTAAAAATCACCAAGTGATGGCTCGTTTGAGGCAGAGTAAGGATATTGGTAGTGTTCCCAAACAAATCACCATTATTAACATAAACAAATTTGATAAGTAAGGTACAAATTACATCTATAATGTGAAAACCGAAAAGAACACTCAACAACATTCTAATCAACATTTTACTACTACAGATTTTATCCTTGAAGCTGATATTACCTGTAAGTGGTACCGTGGTCGGCTTATACACAAAAGAACACATTGTAACAATATAATTAATTGTTTTAGTAATACAACGATTGAATGACAACCAAGCAATATATCCCACGTCCTCTGGTCAAGCGTTTATGAAGAACAATGAAGACCCTTCATGAGCTAACCTACAGTATACTGTATACATTAAATTATCAATGGTCAGTTGTCATTTATGTCAAGGCAAACAACAAGCAATAGTACTATAAATTTATATATAATGCTTGCATGTTATAAAATGAGTAAATTTGTCAATGTACATTATATAAGATAAATTATATTAACTGCAATTATTATTATTTTTAGTTTAGTTAGCCTAGTGAATAAATGAGAAAACTATTTTAATAAAAGAAAACTTATATATCCGATGACTAACTAATATATTAATTGAATACAAGTACAGTATACGCTCACATAATTATGAACACCCACTTACACTATCATATGCACTCTTCAATAGCAACATAGTTACCAGAGTGTTGGGGCTTGTACGGAAGGGTGAAATGGAATAATGAATCATTAATATCAAGAATAATGTAGACGATCGGAAACGACGATACAGTACATACAATTTCTTAAGCTCTTGTGTGATACCCCTTTTAACCCCTTCAGTACTTGTAACGTCCTTTACATTATATTCTGGCAACTAGTAGACGATTTTATTCAGCTTCAGAAGGACGTCTAGCCTACACATTAGAAGGCTGCAAACTAGCTCAAGTAGGCCTAATCTTTTTAACTACCACATATCATTCCGAAACTTTATAAAATCGTCTAAATGTAGCTGAAAACGAATATAAAATGGGCATTACCAGATACTGAAGAGGTTAATCTATTACCCTTGTAGTTTACGATACCAGTGCAAAAGATCCCTGAAATGTTGCCAGATTTGTTTTAAGAATCAAAAGTAGACGATTAGCCTCTCGTGTACCCCAGCTATGAAGGAGGTTGTGGCTTGTGTGCTATGAAAAAGGTATATAAGATCATAGGATATAATGATGGTGATTTACCTTTCTATCCTTGTACAAGATGGGTTTGTTACTACCAATATACCTTTAAATGTGTAGATTATTATGGACACTTTACTTACTGTCGCCATACCTATAATCAGAGTGTGGTTGAAACAGGGGTGTGTGATGTCCCCGTGGTTGTTTACTGTATATATGGATGGAGTCATGAAAGACATACTAGGCAGAGCAGTGGATGTTGGTGTATTGCTGAAAAGGGAGGGAAATAAGTGGAAGCTGCCTATACTGCTCTTTGCGGATGATACAGTTCTGATGAGCGATAATGAATGAGAGTTGCAGGGTCTGGTACATGAGTTTCGAACAGTTTGCGAAAAACGGAATTTGAAGGTAAATGCGAGGAAGAGCAAGGTTATGGTCTTCGAAAGGGGTGAAGTCACAGAGTGTGAGGTGAAGTTGAACGGTCAGGCTATGGAAGTTGTCAGCTCTTTTAACCCTCTCCGTCTCATATGACGCGATTGCGTCATATGGCGGTTCCGCCCAAATGTATCATATGACGCAATCGCGTCATATGAGCCTAGTGAAATAGCTCAATAAAAAGTTATATGACGCTTCTGCGTCATTTTGAGCTCAGTAAGTTAGGTAAGTTAGATCAGAATCTGTCGATTGGTGGCAACCCCAAATTCCTTCGACTTCTAATGGTCCCTCAGTGTGAGAAAGACTTGTAGGGGAAAGACCGGGCGGTCTGCCAACCCGTCGGTAAGTTAATATATCCTGTCTGAGGGGGTTAAGTATCTGAGCAGTGTGTTGAGTAAAGATGGGACTATGGATGAAGAAGTGCGGGAGAGGGTGCAACAGGGGAAGAGGGTTGTAGGAACGTTGAAAGCAGTAACAAGAAATAGAATGGTCAGTATGGAAGTGAAGAAGTCCTTGCATGACAGTGTGGTAATCCCGACACTAACTTACAGAAGCGAAGCATGGACGTTCGGGAAGAGACTCAGACCAAGAGTGAGAGCTGTGGAAATGAGTTACTTGAGAAGTGCATGCGGAGTTACATGGAGGGTTAGACAGACTAATGAGGAAGTAAGAAGGAGGTGTGGTGTGGAGGTAGATGTGCTGGAAAGTGTGAAAAGGAACAACTTGAGATGGTTCGGCCATATGGAACGTATGGGAAGCGAGAGAATGACTAGGAGGGTGTACGAGAGCGAGGTGGAAGGACAGAGAGGGAGAATTAGACCGAAGGGCGAAGGAGAGGTGGAAGGATGGAGTGAGGAAGTATATGAATGAAGGCAGTGCAGGTTGGGAGGAGGGGCATCAACTGACTGGGGACAGAGGTGCATGGGGGCGGTTCGTTCGTGGCCACCCCTTGGGGGATCACGGCGTCAGGCAATAGATAGATAGATAGACATATGTTAAACACTCTAACCGTTACACCATCAAAAACGACATAAAAATATAGAGAGATTGTCGCGAAAGTCGTGTATTTTCTAATATATTTTTGTCCGTGGAGTGACGGGGAGGAGGGAAATGTGTTGGGATTAAAAGTTAATTGGTGTGGGGAGCGATAGGAGAGGGAGAGAGAGAGAGGTAGTGTGTGTGTGTGTGTGTGTGTGTGTGTGTGTGTGTGTGTGTGTGTGTGTGTGTGTTTGTGTGTGTGTGTGTGTGTGTGTGTGTGTGTGTGTGTGTGTGTGTGTGTGTGTGTGTGTGTGTGTGTGTGTGTGTGTGTGTGTGGCGGTGAGAATGATAGGAATCTAGGGAAGGTGTTATGGTCAAATGAGTGAGAGATAGAGAGAGAGAGAGAGAGAGATAACTTCTAATATATAAGGGTATTACTAGAAAAATAAAAGGAAGACTGCAAATAGCGACAGATAAACTAATATATTTAAGTGTGAATCTAATATTACAATAATTAAAGAACGTTAATGCTGTGAATGAAGGAAGACTGAAGCAAAAAGGATGAACATAATAAACAATGGAATTACTACGAATTATGAAACCAAATATGAATGTGAGCAATGATAGGAATATTGAGGTGTAGGAAGGGAAGCTAGGAAAAGGGAGGGAGGAGAATGCTAGGAATGAGGGGAACTAAGAAATCGATAATAGGTTGGGCAAAAATAGAAGCATGACAACATTTTAGGCTATAGTCTGTTCATTCTAGGTTGGGCAAAAATCGTAAACTCTAAACTGTTCAACTCAAAAAGGACTAGAGTAATCGAGCTAATTTTTCTACCAAATAGAAAGACTTGGCTAGGGAATAGGTGTGGAAATTGACCGCTCATTTGCTCTAGCCCTTTTTTAGTTATAGAGGTTAGAGGTTACGATTTCTGCCCAACCTAGAATGAACTGACTATAGTCAAAAATAAGGGAAGGTGAGGGAAAGTGGTCTTGCTACTGAACTGGTAATCTTAAGGGGAACTAATTTTTTTCTGAACCCCCTTCTCCTTCATGTTTAGCCCCATCAGTTTCCAAATATTAAAACTTTTGCCCATTTCTCAGCCAATATTAAGACCTATCGTGCCATTTAGGTGTCGATTTTGTCCTGGTGAGCGATAGCGAGCCTGTCATTTAGGAGGAACCGGTCTTCGGTCGGGAAATGTTTCTACCGAAAAATGTACAAAATTATCTGGGAGGGCCTTCGGGATTTTTTTTTTTTTTTAAGCTGGATAGAGGTCTAGAGAGCTAACTATAAAAATATATATATACAACACTATTACTAAAAAATATATACAGTAGATAAATAAAATAACGTCCCCTCAAAGTGATGGGTTCAAATCTAGGTGTGTCGATGGGAAGACATTATTGGAATGGAGTTTTATGTTGTAGTTGGTTTCAATATAATCACCACAAAGGCCACCGACACGCCATTAAGGGGGGTCACAGGCTTTGTTTTATCTTTTTCTCCATTTCTCTCTTTCCCTGGCTTGTATCCATTCGTCCCCAGTCAGCCAACTGTTTTAAGACGTTTATCCCCATCCAGGTGTCGATTTCTTCCTGGCGAGCAATAGCGAGCCAGCATTGTATGGAGAAATCCAGCTTCGACGGAGACATTTTTCTATCGAAAAATGTACAAATTTAGCTTGCTGTCAAAACAAAATATATATATGCTGGCTCGCTACCGCTCGCCAGGAAAATATTGACACCTGGATGGGGATAAACGTCTTAAACAGTAGGCTGAATGGGGCCGAATAGATACAAGCCAAAGAGAGAGGGAGAGAAAGAGAAAAAAAGCGAGGTGGGTTCCCTTAAGATTATCCTCGATGTTTCCAGTACATTAGCATTGTATGAATATTAATATGATAAAAATTTAATAGTGAAATATAATAAAGGGAAAATTAAGGTGTCCATAATAGTGTACCCTTTTAATGGTTGGTATCTTGATAGTATTAAGGGGGGTCACCGGCTTTTCTTTATCTTTCTCTTCTTTTCTCTCTTTCCCTGGCTTGTATCCATTTGGCCCCATTCAGCCAACTGTTTTAAGACGTTTATCCCCATCCAGGTGTCGATTTCTTCCTGGCAAGCGATAGCGAGCCAGCATTGTATGGAGAAATCCGGCTTCGCCGGAGACATTTTTCTATCGAAAAATTTACAAATATAGCTTGCTGTCAAACTAAACAAATATATATGCTGGCTCGCTACCGCTCGCCAGGAAAATATTGACACCTGGATGGGGGTAAACGTCTTAAAACAGTAGGCTGAATGGGGCCGAATGGATACAAACCAAAGAGAGAGGAAGAGAAAGAGAAAAAAAGCGAGGTGGGCTCCCTTAACTCGTCTATAATAAGGGTAGACAGGTAAATCACTATCAACATACCCAATGATTATATTTAATAGGGCCCCTCCATCATTGACGACTTCGCCTATTAATAATAATAGTCTCCATTCAACATCCTGCGCCAGCATTTTGAATAGCCCGCGCGGAAGTATTATGGAGTACTCGTCATAAGTGCACGCCTAATTCCCTTATGGGATCGTCATTTTGATCAGGTACTCTATAGAAAAAAAAATCCGTAAAATATAAAAAAGAAAAAATAACTTAATATCTGTTATCATATGACTTGCCATATGCGTGGATTTCTCATGTTTCGCTTTCCCAACACCAGGCCCTCTAGCGGCCATCTTCGTCCTTCCTACTTCCGCGGCCACAGTGACAACAAGGCTTGTGCCGCGCTCTGCTTTATTCGACGTTCCAGAGCTTCTAGTGAGTCCTTACTCATTTGTATACATCTGTGTTGTAGTAACAAGGTTTAGATTAGCTAGCACGGCTGCCAGATTGGTGTGTCTGCAGGAAGTATGTGTTAAAATAGGGTACTTTTATAACAGGCGTCTACGAGTCCAGGATCTTCGTACCGCGTGTGTTTTGTTGTTTGTTGTGATACGCCTTTAGCTTTTGCGATTACTTAGCTAGAAGGCTACCACTCTACAAGGCATGATACAGACTGTCATTATTGAGGAAAGTACATGTCAGATTATTAATTATCAGCAAATGCTCTGGTTTAAGGGTGTCTGCACTTGGTGCTCCACCTTCCAGAGTTTGTGTTTTGCTTTGGGCCCCTTGAGTGGGCCTCCCTCATCCGAGTGCTGTGATGGTCCACGGAGCGTCTTCTGCTGGTGTTGCTCGTCGTATCTTGTGGTCTGCCTTTTGTAGGGGTCTCCGGAGTAGGCTTCAGGTAATTTAGGATGCTAAATTTTCTGTATTTTATTATATGCCTATGTGTGCCCCTAGCGTTTCTTACATGCGTGTTGGCATGTTGTTGGGGGTCGGGGAGATGTCCCTATATATATATTCTTATGATGTGTTTTAGCGGGTCTCAGAGTTGGGGATCTGTGCCATCTCCCTTTTTTCTCTGGAGTTTTGTTTTTCCGGCGGCCCCGTGCGGTGGACCCAAGTTATCCGTCTTATAAACGGGTAGGAACATTCAAAAGATCCCGGCGTGGTTTGGCTGAACCACATGCTCCCGGCGGAACTGCATTCCTAAAGGGGCTGCAAACTCGGCCCGCCGAGTAACTCGCCCTAACTGACCAAGTTAAACGATTAGATTTTCTCGCCCTGCGGCGCCGCAAGTCTAGTGTACAAGAGTGATAAGATTTGTTTTGCAAACTTGTTTATAGATGATCAGACACTAAAGGTCAAGGGACCTGGGACACTTGTCACAGGTTAGTAGTTAAACCCAGCTTAAACGGGTCCGGCGGAAGGTTAGAGTAGTGGTGCACTATAGCTAATTTTCCGGCAGACACAAGTTAGGATGTATAACACCTCGCAGGTTATCCTTATGAGCATTGATTCCTGGAAATTTTATTTTCCAGGCTTCTGACTGCTTCTCCGGTGGAGGATTGGGCGGCTCATCCCAGCGGGGGGGGGGGGGTCCCCTTATTAGCACCATGACGAGGTTCGAACTATGCATTACTCCTACCTGCTCTCTTTTGCCAGTTTTTGCTCACAAACTTTGCATTAAGTGCGTCAAGTGTTTGGATCGTTCCAGAGGCTTGTGGTTATCTAAACGTTGTTCCATTTGCTCTGAATTGAAAACCGTGTTAATAACAAATAAAGACTTATCGTGCCTGGCGGCCTTACAGGAAGTTAACCCTCTCACGACCATATGACGCAGAGGTTGCCAGATTAGCAATAAGAAATAGAGTTCTCTCACTCTTATAATTACCTCTCCAAAATTAGTTTTCTGCCCACAGCTAACTCAAAGACAACTGCAGAGGTTAAAGTAACTAAACTAAAGGTTTATAAATACCCCTGATGGTAACGAAGGCTTTAAAGTATCCCTAATAGGCTCAAAATTGCGTCAAGAACGTGAGAGGGTTAAGAGTACCTTTAATTCTTATGCCAAAGACACTGCCCATAAGGCACTTCACTGTGATGATGAAGTACTATGGGAACAACTCATTATTAAGTCACCCCTTGTGAAACCCAGTTCCTCTAAATCTGTCAGACCTAAAGTCAAGTCGAAAGCCCTCAGCAAAGAGGTAGTGAGTAGTAGCAGTGAGAGTGAGGTTACCGAGGTTCCCCCCTCCGACCGTACCAAGAGGAGACGATCACCCTCCCCTAGGCGCAAGTCGAGGTCAAGGTCTAGATCCCCCCACAAACAATCTAGACACTCGTCCTCCGCAGAGTCTTCCCGGTCTACCAAACGCCGGATAACTGGAATAATCGTTCATTTCTGGAAACAAGCACCAAAATTGGCACACAATCCTTGGGGATTGCTCTTTTGATAAAACCCGTTAGCCACCTAAAAATTCAAGATGGCGGCCATTTTTCAAGATGGCCGCCATTGAATATACAGAAACATTGCATTTCGCAATAAAATCGCAAAGCCTTGTCCTATTTGAATGATCTTGGTGTCAAATCATAAATTTTTCACTATGTAGAATCCGAATTTGGAACCATGAACTTACTCACTAGCTTCCTTGTACCATAATATCAGTCCCGGAATCATAATTAGGGTAAAAAGTGCCCATATCATAGGCACCATCAGTCCGATATATTATTGGATGTACATGTAGGCAGTAGGCCTATACTTGTTTGTCACTTATTGTCTTGCTGCCTGGATGAGTATACTACAACGCTTCTAAACCTCGCATCTGCAGCTCCACAGTGCCGTGCAGGTCAGACCAAAGCAGTAGCATTTGCATCGACCGCAGCATTCCGACTTGCATCCACACTTGGTCAGCTGCTGGCAACTCTCTGCAATGGGTGGGAGCTCTGTCCAAACGATCTGCCACAGATCTCCTTTCTTGGTCCAGCCCCAGTTGGCAGGAGTCTGCGTTTCTGGTTGATGTACTGTTGACTGACTCCAGATGCAGCCCGCCTTCAGTGCTGCTCGGGTTGGAGGAATGGCTTCGTACGGCCTCTGCTTCCGAGCAAACATGTCTAACCTCGCATCATCGACACCTTCAGCTGTGCTGGATCTGTCGTACATCATGACCACGAACTTCTCCAAGGTCTCCAGGTCTTCATCATCAACTACCGGTGGGTACTGGCTGAGTTTGCTGAAGACACCGGAAGCCTCATCACAAACATCCCAGGTTTGCCAAGCAGACTTCTTCCCTTTGCCACAGAATGCTGAAACGACATCGCAGCCAGTGAAGGCATGCAAGAAGAGCATCCCTTTGCTCTTTTCTGCAAGAGTGCAACACAAGTCATGTAGCCTACAGGAACCCACCTCAGGTTCTGTCCTTGGCCAAAGGCAACCCACAACTGCTGCAGACCTAGCTCCTGAAGTGCCTGCAGAACACTGACTGCGATGACGACAACATCTGTGTCGCTGGCTTTGACCATGATGACTTTGCTGCCTGCTTCTGTTGCATGCCTGGCATGCACAAAGATCCGCGTGTCAGCTTCTTCATGACTGCACGGTGCCACCCCAGCCAGATTGATAGTGCGGTTGCTGACAGCATCTTCTTCCTTGGTCACAATGACCACATTTGGTGTGGCCACACGTGCAATCTTATCAGCCAGAAAGTTGAACAGCTCGGCTTTGTTGTAATTTTCTCTCAGGAAGTTTCGCCAGTTTGAGGGAATTTTGCCATTCCCTGTCACCCTGCGTCTCACCCCGCGTCCTCGCTTTGATCTAGTTTCAGCTTTCAAACTAGATGGCCGGTAGACATCAAACACAATGTCTGTTCTCTTGTACTTGGTAGAGTATGCTTGTATTCTAGGAAGGACATCAAGCATTGCGTACTCTTTGAACTCCGTGGGGGCAGACTGTTCACCAACGCTGCACCATCAATGATGATGGTGTCGGCGTCTGGCTCTGCCTCAGGGGTTGTAACTTGGCTCTGAAGAATGGTAGTGAGGTGGGATTTCTGACAGGTGTGGAGCTTTCCACCATCACTGAGGGCAGCAGGATGTGACTGGTTCTCATGACGGAAGAACTCCTTCAAGTCACACTCTCTGCTCTGGCATGATATGAACAGCTTGGAGAACAGTTTTTTTTTTTTTTTTTTTTTTTTCTATGTGATTGAGGGAGGCAAAAGGCATAACTGCCTATAGCGAGTGCCTCCCCCATAGTTGAAAGAGTGACAGGGCCAAAATCAAGGGACGTTCGAGCCAAAATGCCTGGACACACGGAGTTTGAAGCAATTTAAGTCATAGGAAGAGGGAAAGACTGATTCTGGGAGAGAGTTCCAGAGCTCAGATATTGAGTAGAAGAAAGTTTGAGAGTAACGTTTCACTCTTGGGTTGGAGAGTTGCACAGAGTAGGGGTGGGATTGAGTTGCAAGACGGGTACCACGTGCCCTACGTAAAGGAGGTGGTATGCACTGGGATAGCTCTGAGGAACACTGATTATTATAGTAGCGATAGAATAGCGAGAGAGAGATGCAACATTGCGGCGGAGAGAGAGAGATTGCAGAGAGTTGGTGAGTGGACGGGAGTTAATGATACGAAAGGCCTTCCTTTCAACTTTGTCTAGGAGAGCGGTGTGAGAGGAACCTCCCCACACATGTGAACAATACTCAATACAAGGGCGCACTATGCCCCTGTACAGAGCAAGAAGCTGTGCAGGGGAAAAGAACCCCCTAAGGCGGTTGAGCACACCCAACTTCTGGGAGGCTGCCTTAGCAAGACTGGTAATATGGTCCTTCCAAATGAGAGCAGAAGAAAAAGAGACACCAAGAATATTGAGAGAAGATGAAGGGTTGACAGTCTTCCTTCAGCACTTTCTGCTTTGAAGAGTCAACAGAGGCTGGTACCTGTCAGAAAAAGTCAACCCTGTTCTTCTTGGTTGGTTCATAGAAGGTGGATTCTTCTTCCCCTTCCAGTCCCTTCATAAACTCCTGGAAACGGACCTTGCCTTTCTCAAGGTGTGTGCCAATCAGCTCGGCGGCAGTGTGGTGAGCAATATCCTTTGTATCAAGCGAAAGCAGGTCCCGACTCTCCTCCTGGAAAGGATTGCACATATCTGTCATGGCTTGTGAGAGCTTTTCTACTTTCTCAAGGAACACTCTTTGTGCTCGTTCTGTCTCCTCATGGTGGCTGGTGTGTTCAGTACCCTCTTTGGTCCCACATGCTGCCTCATACTGTGCAACCAAGTGGCTGACTTGAGGACCAGCTATCATCCATCTTCTCAGTGCTGATGGGTCTTCAGTCACGCCGATCACACCCCCGTCTGCCTTGATGACAGCGTTGGCCTGCTCATGAGCTTGGTCAATAGCCATTGCTGAGAACTGTCGGCTCGATTTGTGTACAACAAAGTTTCCACTCTGGAACTCCTGAGCCAGCTGAGGATGCTTCTGTTCCAGGGTCACCATGTCTCTGTAGTGGATCGGAAGCCACCGTGCATAGTTTACATTGTTGTTGGCAAAGAAGTACGGTATCAGCTCAGCCAGTGACTAACTGATGTGGGGCTTATTAGACAGCATTTGGGACACTAAACTAATTATTTAGCTACACTAAACTAATTATTCAGCTGATACTGAACCCCATGCTGAGTTTCACAGCAGCGGTGCCACCAGTGTGCCCTGGCTGTGCGTTGACATCCGCTCTGTTGAGCTACTACTCTACACCTTCCGCTGCAAGTCTCTCAACGTCCCCCCTCCCCCCCCCCACCGCATCGTGTCATGTCCAGTTTGGAAGCCTTGTACAGGAAGATGCTACACATACTAAACCTCTAACACTACTACGATATACACTACCATGCATTTTAGCCGAGTCAGACGTAACATGAACCTCTAATTTAGCAGAATATTAGGATTCCGGGACTGATATTATGGTACAAGGAAGCTAGTGAGTAAGTCCATGGTTCCAAATTAGGATTCTACATAGTGAAAAATGTATGATTTGACACCAAGATCATTCAAATAGGACCAGTCTTTGCGATTTTATTGCGAAATGCAATATTTTTGTATATTCAATAGCGGCCATCTTGAAAAATGGCCGCCATCTTGAATTTTTAGGTGGCTAACGGGTTTTATCAAAAGACCAATCCCCAAGGAGTATGTGTGCCAAATTTGGTGCTTGTTTCCGGAAATGAACGATTCTCCTGAAATTTGCAGTTATGTGCTCCACTACTAGTGTTACTTTTGCCATACCTAAACTGAACTATGTACCTCGTAGTGTTAGATCGGCATGCCCATGTAGGGTTCTGGCTGACCAGTACAGGGGATATCCGTTGGGGTCACAATTGCATTCTCAAGTGATTCCAGACTCCCAGCCCGTTGTGGCAGGGGGTTACTGGCGTCAATCTGAACCTTCTCAATCTCCTTTTAACGTCAATCACGAAAGGACTGAGGAAGGTAGCATAGAAATGTTGCCATCATCGGTTCCTGATTTAACGTGGCCCTCCGCGGATACCGAGATAGTGATAGAACAGGATAATCCCGAGATGAGTGCAGAGCCGGGAGAGGTTAGGTTCTCTCCGGCTCCCCAGTCACTCACAGGTGAAGATTATGAGGCAGGATCCCTCTCATCCAGGGACTCCCACAGTAAGTGTGTGACTTCTGATCAGTTAAGTGAGCTCTTGCATAAGGTTATGCAACATTATCAACTACCTGCCTCTTCGGACCCCCCCGGTTTCTCGACCTTTGGTGGCCCCTAGTACTTCTGTTGTCAAACCCCTAGCTTCCCCGGGTTTTCTTCCATCATGTCCTACCCCGGTGGTAGCCGCGGCTTCTGGCACTACAGTGCTGGCGGCGCTGGCTACCTCCTCTTTGAGGGTTATTGCAGATATTCCCCCACCTCCTTTAGATAAGGAGCCTCTGAAGAAGGGCCCCATGCCCCTCCTCTGTGGCGCGGATTGTTCCTGGATCCCTGCGACTCCAGTGAACCCTCACTTAGTTCAACCTTCTGGGTCAGGGGAACTTCCGGTACCCAGCGAGTGGTATATTGAAATCAATAAGACCAGGAAATTTAGGGTAAAAGATGAGGCAGGGAGAGTGATGGATATATTAATTAAGGGTGTACCGAGTTCATACAACCCGGATTATTTTCTGTATACAGCTGCCCCGGCGATCCCTCCCGCCGCGTCTGCACGACTGTTTGCGGATTGGTCAAAAGCTGATGGCATCAATGATGTCAAAGCTTTGAATGCTTTCACGCCGGAGTTGGCTACAACTCCGGTCCTAGACCAGACGCATACACCAGTCTTGCAGATGGGACTGGTGGGGTTAGGCCCATGGGCAGACTGGGAGATAGAAGCTCAGGTTTTTGCTGCTACAATTACTTATAAGTCTTCACATCAGGTTCCCCAAGAAAATCATGCTTACTTTTCTTTGCCAGTAGCCAAAGCAGAGGGAGTGTCCTATTATCAGTTCCCATTCATGTCAAGGCAAACAACAAGCATAAATCGTACCCTATAAGGTACGATTTTAGTTACTGGACACCTATTTGACAGGTACCGCCAACGATTTAATACATATTTGTTTTCGGTTTCCACGCATCCAACACCAAGCTACACCCTTTTCTGGTGTACGAAACACTAAACAAGCAATGGGGACACTTTAATAATGATAATATGAGACGAAATATAAAGACAACTCGGTTGCGTTCGTGGAAGTAGCGTCGCTTTGTTTACTTTACGCTCGGAGTGACTTCCTGGTCCCGCCGCCTTGGCGGTCGACTTCAAATGGCTAAGCTTGAATTGGGTCAATTTTTTTATAAAAACTTGAGTTATAGGGCGTGGGATACAGGACAGGGTTGAGGGGGGGCTCTGCCCCCCCCCTCCCCCTCCCCCCCGTGAATTATAATAATCGTCATCTATGTGGCCAGCAGGGGGGGGGGCAAGTAAAACAGCTGGCCGTCACCTCGAGCGTCCTGGGTAAACAAACCGCGACGATCCGAAGCGACGACGGACTCCCCCCGCCGCCGATTTTCGGCCCAAACGCCCCGTTTTATTCTCGTCGAAAACCATATTTAAAAAGTTATTATATCGTTTTCAATACTATTACCGGACCAGAAAAAGGTGTAGCTTGGTGTTGGATGCGTGGAAACCGAAAACAAATATGCATTAAATCCTCGGTGGTACCTGTCAAATAGGTGTCCAGTAACTAAAATCGTACCCTATAAATTTATATAAAATGCTTGCATATTATAAAAAGAGCAAATTTGTCAATGTACATTATATAAGTTAAATTATATTAACTGCATTTTTTTTTTTTAGTTTAGTTAGTGAATAAATTAAGAAAAAAACGTTTGTTTTATAAAAGAAAACTTGTATATCCGATGACTAACTAATATATTAATTGAATACAAGTATACCCTAACATACAGTAGTTATGAACACCCACTTACACTAACATATGCACTCTTCAATAGCAACATAGTTACCAGAGTGTTGGGGCTTGTACGGAAGGGTGAAAAAAGAATAATGAATCATCTATATCAAGAATAGCCTAATGCTGACAATCGGAAACTTGACGATACAGTAGGCCTACCTACAATTTCTTAAGCTCTTGTGTGATACCCCCTTTAACCCCTTCAGTACCGGTAACGTCCTTTACATTATATTCTGGCAACTAGACAACGATTTTATTCAGCTTAAGAAGGACGTCTACACATTAGAAGGCTGCAGACTAGCTCAATTAATCCTTTTAACCACTTCTTTACCGGTGACATATTTTTGTCTTTACTCTGGCTACTATTAGACGACTTTATTCAGTTTAAAAAATGGCCTCCAGCAATGAACAGGATTCGAACTATCACACTTAACCCTTTTGACTTCCACAGATCCTTCTTAAACTGCACACAATCGCCTAGATATAGCTAGAATAAAACTACAAAGACGTCGCCTATACAGAAGTGTTTAAACTACCTCGTATCCTTCCGAAGCCTTATAAAATCGTCTAAATGTAGCTGAAAGGGGTTAATCTATTATCCGTGTAGTTTACGATACCAGTGCAAAAGATCCCGGAAATTTTCTTCTTCATACAAACCACCCGGGATCCCTGAAATGTTGCCTGAATTGTTTTGAGAATCGAAAGTAGACGATTATAGCTCTTGTGTACCCCAGCTGTGAAGGAGGTTGTGGCTTGCGTGCTATGAAACAGGTTTATAAGATCATAGGGTATATTGATGGTGTCGATTTACCTTTCTATCCTTCTATAAGATGGGTTTGTTACTACCAATATACCTTTAAATGTATAGACTATTATGGACATTTTACTTACCTTTTCCATGCCCATAATCAGAGTGTGTGAAACCGAGATAATTAGGTTTTAAGACTGGAATGAATATAAGATGGAACACCTCACAATTTACATAAAATTACATGAAATTTTATAATTTCCAAAGACTTAGTAAGAACTGTAAGACATAATTTTAATTTTGTATACTTAATGTTAATGGCTAATGAGGGACGCAGGTTTAGGGTTGGTTTATAATATCAGTTTCATTATTGATTCAATCACTCAACAATTAGAAGTTTGGAAGTATTATATCAGAGGACGAGTAAGCCGATGAGTCAGACGAGTTTTAGCAACCATCTCGTTTATTGTCTGGAAAATCCAGGACCACGGCGCAGGGTTGTCTACCCCAGGTTCGGTGCAATTTCATCATCTCGAAGCCACTGTCTGCCCGTCTCTTCTTGCGATCTTTCCCAACACTCTCTCACGCCACTTATTGAGCTTCTCACTAGGTATTTCCCATCACTGTACATTTTTAATATGGGAATATTTATATAATCTTAAATTATTGGAAACAACAAAGGTGTATTTTATGGTGTGTTGGTGGGCTTTGTCATAACGTACTGAAACTAAAAAAAGTACAAATTCCATCCCAACAATATCTTCTTTCCCCCAAGACGTCGCCCGGTGACTGGAGAAGATATTGTACAATATAACGAAGATTCCAGTTATTCAGAAGGTCACCTATTCGGGACTCACACATTACCAAAGCTCGGACAGAAGGGCTAGGAGCCCTATACCCATTTGAGTTCAAGAAGGCCTGTAGGCGGTGCATCTCCTGTCTACACTAGTTACTGGGATCTGCCCTACCCGCTAGCCTGTGACGAGAAGATGAAGAAGGAGAAGAAGAGACAAGAAGAAGAAATTATCAGAAACCACTGTGAGGATGAAGAGAATAGTCAACAAAAAGAAATTACTGTGAAGTTAACCTTATCCTATCCTTTCACTCACCTGTTTGTCAAGATACAGCCTTATCCTTCACTTGTTACTCCCGGGAAGCCGTTGGGGTATTAAATCAAGAATTACAATAGTGTTTGTTGTTCCCCTCTTATATCGGGAACCCTTCTTAACATAAAAGTATAGAACAACCCACATGCTATCGTTGCCACCTGCCTGATAAACTTATATCTTGATTCCGCTAGGCAAATCCGCCAGTGTCGAGCGGGATATATTTATATTTCAGTTACTGTAGGACACCTCAATACAACACCCGCTCTTGACACAATAAACACTCCCCTAATTCCTTCTCCCCCAGCACACCCCCTCTCTCCCACAGGATCTATTCTATTTTATATATTGTACTGGCATTGCAACGTCTATTGTATTTTATATATTGTACTGGCATTGCAACGTCTATTGTATTTTATATATTGTACTGGCATTGCAACGTCTATTGTATTTCAGAGATTGATTCATATTGTAACGTTGCCATCTTATTGTATTGTTATGTTTACGTGTGTCTATTATTACTTGTCTTATTAAACTCATATAAACTGTATATGCAATTCTGTTGTAAAATATAAGTACCTGCATTAAAGTAGAAACCCCTCTCCTTATAATGCTTAATTATGTACTATAAATATCGACAAAGACCGCAAAGTAAGCGGCATTATATTTATTATTTGTGTTTATTATTGTTATTGTTAGTAGTGTTATTAGTAGTAATATTAATACCAGTAGTAACGAGGTTGCAAAGACTTCATTAGCTCAAAAATGTAAATGTACTTTCATTTATTTATAGAGAGAAAAAATACAGTAATATATAACATGAAAAACTGACAAATATATACAGTATGCATGATGATATAAAGGCCTAGTTTCATATTTTAATTTATAAGATGCATCACATTTAAGCACTCATACGTCTGACAATGCCCACCAAGTCTAAAAACGTCCATAATATCGTACCCAAAAAGCTGAAAATCAAAGGCATAATGTCGATATACTCTGGCGATGAGGTCAGGTTTTAGTTCCATATAGTAATGTTGCAGGGTTGTGTTGAGAGATACGTGCTTGTGTTGCAATGTTTCCGAACTATTAAAATGTTGCAATGTGTTTTTTATAGGGGAACTATCTTGCTCGTCGGTGTTGATGTGGGATGGATTACTATCAAGAGTTTGTGGACTATTATTGAAGATGATGGGTGTAGGTAGGTTGTCCTTATCGGCATGGTTTAAGGGCTGATGGTCGAGATTATAGGGGTTGTACCAGGGGACATCAGAGTCTCCAAGTCCAAGTCGCCACCAAATGGGCTATGGAAAAATGTACACAATCAATACAATAATAATTTCCACTACCAAAGCTATAATCTTTTGACCGTTGTGGAAGATATAGATAATTCTGGCTACTATTAGGCGATTTGTATTCAGATTAAAAAGAGCCTCCAGCAATTAACAGGCTGTGAACTATCTTACCTAACCTTTCTTACAACCACAGATCCTTCTTAAACTGTACACAATAGTCTAAATATAGCTGGAAGCCAAAGACGTCGCCGATACAGAAGGGGTTAATATCACGACGTTCTGTGGAATATTTTAATATATTAATCTATAAATGTTAGCCATACACGTTTCTCTTCGCTATGCATATAATAATTATATTTGTTCACCAACCAACTTCACTTCTAAACTCAATTAATGAAATCAACAAATACATGTGGCACTCCATGGACTCAACCTAGGACACTCACACCGAAATTCCGCGCACTTATGCATTACGCTATCAAGAATAATGATAGTATAATAAATGATAATACATTCTATACCTTGAGGTCTAGATGAGCCGTCTCTAGCTTAGCAATGATGTGGTAGTGGAGGGAGCAGGGTGAACACAGGCGCCAGTAAGGGGTCCAGTGGGAGTCGAAACCGTGTCCTGTAATTATAGTAAATATTGACTTTATTTTGTTGATTAGTGCAGTTGTAAATAAAGCATATGGCAGAATATAACTCTAGCTCCTTTCACTCAGCGATTAAATAACTTTTGAATATTTACATAACACAAGTTATATAAGTAATCATTTTCCTGCATATGAACCTTTTCTACATTAAATACATTAACATAATCACTTATATTTTGGTACCTAACCCTCAATAAAAGCTAAGGATATCGGTACAGTACTAGCATAATTATAATCACCTGTTCCGTTTATTAACAAGACGTACTCCAGAAAGTCACTGAAAGTTGGTAAGTCCATTTCATTCTTGGCCTTTCCAGCTGTAAACATAAAATACAAATGTTAGTTTAATCAAGTGATGAAAGAATAATATATTTAATGAACACAATACCCATGCATCTAATGACGATCTCCTTCCATGAACAACAAATGTGTAATACTTGAATTGTAAAACTTGCAAAATAAACAAACCAAAACTTGGACAAAGACAATATAAAGGCAAAAGAACTAATCAAAATCGCTATGTGGAAACAAAGCTTTAGCAAACTAAAATTATGAAATAAATGAACACAATCTACCACATAGGGTGTATATCACCATAGTCCGTTCATTATAAGTTGGGCAGAAATCGTAACCTCTAACCTCGGTCATTAAAAAAAGGGGCTGGAGCAAATGAGCTGTCAATTGCCACACCGATTCCCTAGCCAAGTCTTCCTATTTATTAGACATATTAGCTCGATTACTCTAGTCCTTTATTTAGTTATGAGAGGTTAGAGGTTACGATTTATTTAGTTATGAGAGGTTAGAGGTTACGATTTCTGCCCCAACCTAGAATGACCAGACTATACAGTACAGTCATGAGCAAGTTAATCTGTTTCCAAAGTTAAAAATGTACGGGTTTTTTTTAGCTATAAAGATCCAAAATTTAAGGGAGCCCACCTCGCTTTTTTTTCTCTTTCTCTCCCTCTCTCTTTTTTTTTTTTTTTTTTTTTTTTTTTTTTTTCCTCTCGGGCATAGGCTGAGAGCCTTAACATTCAGCCTACTGTTTTAAGACGTTTACCCCCATCCAGGTGTCAATATTATCCTGGTGAGCGGTAGCGAGCCAGCATACATATTTTTTTGTTTTGACAGCAAGCTAAATTTTTACATTTTTCGATAGAAAAATTTCTCCGGCGAAGCCGGATTTCTCCATACAATGCTGGCTCGCTATCGCTCGCCAGGAAGTAATCGACACCTGGATGGGGATAAACGTCTTAAAACAGTTGGCTGAATGGGGCCGAATGGATACAAGCCAGGGAAAAAGAGAAAAGGAGAGAATAGGAGAGAAATATAAATAAAAGCCGGTGACCCCCCTTAATCAGAGAGGTTGGGTTGATCAATAAACACCTGTATAAGACCAACTTACTTGTAGGGGATGCTGACGACGTATCTTGATTCAGTCGCTTATTCGTCTGGCTCCTGGTAACCTCGACTTTGTTTCTCCCCTGGCCTTCTTGTCGTTCCGCCAGAGTGGTGAGGATGTGGTGGCGGAGTTGTTTGAGGGACCAGTGATTAGCTCTCTCCACCTACAGTATAATTATGGAAGATTAGTATACGGACGCCTTCACTGTATTATCGCGTTCTCTCTCTCTCTCTCTCTCTCTCTCTCTCTCTCTCTCTCTCTCTCTCTCTCTCTCTCTCTCTCCTTTTTTTTTGTCCACTATACAAAATGAACGAGTGTGGGACAAAGTATGAGTTTCGCTATAAGTCTATTTTTTTTCAGCTGAGGGTAAATTATCATGTTTCTATCTTGGTTACTCAGCTATAAGGTCGATTTTGTAGCGAAATATGATGTTGATTATGAAAACTTGGCATTAATACGACACACAGCCATAGTAGTTTCATATATTTCCATTAATTATCGAGAAATCAGCTACTAAGAGCTTCCATTTACCATCAGAAAAAAAAATAGAGTATGGTTAAAATTTCAGTTGAAAATTAAACCCCCACCTCGCTTTTTTTTCTCTTCCTCTCCCTCTCTCTTTGGCTTGTATCCATTCGGTCCCATTCAGCCTACTGTTTTAAGACGTTTACCCCCATCCAGGTGTCAACATTTTCCTGGCGAGCGGTAGCGAGCCAGCTTATATATATTTTTGTTTTGGCAGCAAGCTAAATTTGTACATTTTTCGATAGATAAATGTCTTTGGCGAAGCCGAATTTCTCCATACAATGCTGGCTCGCTATCGCTCGCCAGGAAGAAATCGACACCTGGATGGGGATAAACGTCTTAAAACAGTTGGCTGAATGGGACCGAATGGATACAAGCCAGGAAAAAAAAATAAAAAACGATAACCCCCCTTAAGAATATTTAACCCTTTCCGTACCATCGACATCCTTTTTATTATGTTATTCTGGTTACTACTAATCGATTTTGTTCAGTTTAGGAAGGATCTCTAAGCAAGTATAAGACATCGAACTATCTCAATTATTTACCCCTTTTAACTACCACAGCCCCTTCTTAAACTGCACAGTCACACTCGTCTAACTCTAGCTAGAGTAATATTAAAATGACGTCACCGGTACAGAGAGGGTTAAGGATATTAAGGGGACACCGACTGCTTTTTTGGCCTATAAATTCATTCATTCATAAATTCTTAATTTCCTCGCTAGGCATCCCTCAAACTTAGAAAAAACATCCCTTAAACTCCCCCCTCAAGATAAATTTGTAAATTTTTCGGTAGAAAAATTTCCCGGCCACAAGCCGGTTCCTCTTACAATTACAGGCTCGCTATCGCTCTCCAGGAAACAGTTGACACCTAAATGGCACGATAGGTCTTAAAATTTATAACGAAATGGGACGAAAGGTCTTAAAATCGCCAAACAAATGGGCCGAACGTCTAAAAATTAATGGGACTAAACACGAGGGAGAAAGGAGACCAGAAAAATTACCGTCTCCCCTTAAACACCGAGACAAGCTCAGTAGAGTGCTAACCTTGTCCCTGTACGCGGAGAGGAGACGAGCGAAGGGATCCCGCACCATCAGGAACTTGAAGAAATGGTTGGCACCGAAATTCAGCTCTCCGGAACTCTGGAAAAAGTTGAGGACCATGACGCGTTTTAGCAGTATATTCTGGCTATCAGTATTAACCCTTTCAAGATCCAATACGCATTTTTTTCTTCTGTGTTTTGATCATTATTAGACGATTTTATTCAGATTAGGATGGGTATATACCGTATATGGGAGTCAGAGTATTGATTGAGATAGTCTTTACCCTTTTAATTCCCACAGATCTGTCCTAAGCTGCATAAAATAGTCTAATGATAGCCACAAATAAAATGCTAAAACGCGTGAGAGCTTCAAGGGGTTAAGTATTAAGTATTTCCCGATAAGGCTGTCTTAGAGCTTACAAAACCCTCGTCTAACTGCAAATATTTGATCATGTTATTATCAAAATAGTATAATTCTGTAAGTTGCAAAATGATTATAGACATGTTAGCTCACTTTGGACCTGCTGAAAACTATTTTACATGGAAGAGTCCATTACAGTGATGCGGGGAGGACGCTACAGTATATAATTATAACCTTCAACACCTCTTAAACGGTTGAGATTTAGAATTTTTGTTTATAGAATATTATATGCTTAGAATCATCTGTATAATCATATCCTGAAGTTTGGCACGTCTATTTCGGGACATCCTGTATATATAGTAAAACAAACTGAAAAAGTTAATCAAATTCAATTGCATAACATAACATAACAATCATTACTTCCTTGATTTTCAAAGGTTCGATCTAAGCTTACAAAGTATGGCGACAAATAAAATTGAAAATAAATTCTAATTAAAATGTAAAACTTGCAAACTAAACAAACCAACACTTGGACAAAGACAATATAAAGGCAAAATAACTAATCAATATCGCTATGTGGAAACAACGCTTACTAAAATAACATTAATGAAATAAAAGAGATAATTACGAATTCGAGTGATTGAAACATTTGGTAGACAACCTGTGGAATGAGTACCTGTGGAATGAGTGCCGCAGCCGTGGAGTGGATAGAGTGCTGGTGGTCCTCTTGGTGGTGGTCTTGGTGCAACCCATCCTTATGATCATCCTGGACCTTGAGACCCTCAGACCGAACCAGACCATCAGCCACAGAGCTGGAGGCAACCTGAAACACAACCCAAACAAACCATTAACCACTTGCGAGTTTCAGGATATAAGGAAGTTGAAGCCATAAACATCGATATTAAATAGAAATGCAATAATAATATAAGTTTCGGATGGATAAAAAATATATTAAATTGGGTTTTAGGTATCTATAAAATTTGTACTACAATGGCATTTTAACTGGTAATTCTGCTAAATATCAACGCCTACAACTCCAACTTCCTTATAGCCTGAAACTCGCAAGTGGTCAACTGGAGGGGCTAGTGGCTAGTTTTCTTAGTCTATTAATTCATGTAGGCCTATTAATTCATGTAGGCCTATTAATTCATGTAGGCCTATTCATTTATGTTTTAGTTTCCTCGCTAAACCTCCCTCAAACTTAGAAAAACGCCCCCTCCCCCCGCCCCCTCCCCCACACCGGCCGAAGGCCAGTTCCTCCTATAATTACAGGCTCGCTTTCGCTCGCCAGGAAAATATCGACACCTAATTGGCACGTTAGGTCGTAAAATTGACAATGAAATGGAGCTAAAGTTGTTAAAATCGCCAAACTAATGGGCCGAACTTCTTAGAATTTCAAAACTAAAAAACTAATGGGGCTAAACACAAGGGAGAAAAGGGTCCAGAAAAACGACCAATCTCCCCTTTACATTTCAGGATACGACGACGATTATAATTTTTATTGTCTGGGTAGGCCTATTATTAGACGATTTTATTAAGATTTGGAAGGGTATGTGGAATTCAGAGGGTTAATTACCTCCACCAACGAAGTTGTACGGATGTTATGTCTATGCCTCCGTTTGTTTGTCTGTCTGTCTGTAAACAAGATATCTCCAAAAGTTATGAACCGATGTTCACGAAAGTTAGTGACCATATAGGATATGTGCACAGGAAGAAGTGATTCAATTTAGAGGGTGATCAATAGACGCATAATCCCGCTAGCGTAGACGGCTCACAAAAGTTATGAACTGATGTTCACTAAAATTTGGTGGGTCGCATAGGATATGCACCAAGGTAGAAGTGATTTGATTTAGAAGGCGATCGGTAGAGCGCATACCTATGTCAGAGTAGTCGGAAGTACACATTCTCCAGAGTGCACCTGTAGTTGAGAGAGTGTTTACCCTTCTAATTCCCACAGATCCTTCCTAAGCTGTACAAAATAATATAAGGAAAGACAGAATACACTGTAAAACAGGTCATCATTCTTAAGAGATTAAGTTTTCAGTACTATATTTCATTATATCAGAAAATTAAAGATTTGTCTTCCAAATACGATATACCGGGTACTGTGAAATAAGTGTGTTTGTGTGTGTGTGAGAGAGAGAGAGAGAGAGAGAGTATGTGTGTGTGTTTTATAATGAGACAGGTGATAATTGAGGTATATGTAAGTATGTGGGTATACAATATATACTGTATATATATATATATATATATATATATATATATAAATATATATAAATATATATAAATATATATACCGGTATATATATATATTTATATATATATATAAATATATATAAATATATATACCGGTATATATATATATATATATATATATATTTTTTTTTTTTTTTTTTTTTTTTTTTTACCTTATTAATGAGACAGGTGAGGGTGGAGGCAGAACGAGCGAGGCGTATGTTTTCCAGTTTCACAGACTCTGCCTCATTTCCTACAAACAAAAATAGGTAAATTATCAGTGAGAGAGCTCATTGTGACACTGATAATCACAAAACAATGCAAAGCCATAAATTCCCATTCACTCACTAAATTAGTCGGAATGTAGTGAAAAGCGCATCAAAATATTGAAATAGGTAATAGCACCCATGATATATAAATATACACTCTATTGTAAAACTACAGTATATAAAACACGATCTATTGTAAATTGATCTTACCTTCTTTGGTGTTTTTGTGTTTCTGGCAGGTCTCTTCAACTACTCTTGCTCTCTGGCTAAACACTAGGCGTCTGCTGCCAACCCAATCTGGCAAGTCCACAACATTATCAGCTGTATTGTTCAAACTTATCTTAACATTTTCAAATTGGTGGCTGTGAACTACGAACTTATCTTTACTATTGAGTGTGTTGTTTTTAGTCCCAAATACTAAACTCGAGGGTTGTTCTAAATTGCTTATACGAAATATCGAACTGTCTTCCATTCTTACTGTGGGGATCTCCTTGGTGGTGTAATAAGTGCAAACCCATATTAGAGCTATGCACATTAGAGTTATTACACCGAGTCTTCCAGGCTTAGGCATCATAACTGTTATATCACTTCATGTTTGGAAAATCTGCAAAATAATAATTGGTTCTTGATACTCTATTTTGTTTGAGGAATTTGTCTTTGGTTGAAATAGGATTACACAAAAAGATTATTTGTACCAACGATAATTGATGTGAATTTATTCACACACTAACAATTTTAATTAGGAACAGCCTCATACCCCCTTCAATTAGTGCAGTGAGGTCACGCAATACTTTGTTAACTCCATTATATATATATATATATATATATATATATATATATATATATATATATTGTATATATTATACGGTTTGTTATTTCTATTATTAGTATTATTATAATTATTTTTATTATTATTATTATTATTATTATTATTATTATTATTATTATTATTATTTTAGTTGTTTTTGTTGATGTTGTTGTTGCAAATCACTATATACTTCTTAATAGCTAACATTTTCTTGCACCAACACACCTTTAGCTTCCTTATCCAGGCATTCCATCACTTCTCCAGGTAGTGTGAGCAGCTTATAGACCCATAGCACTGGGCAACTATAACACTACCTTAATATAGCAGTCGCCACACATTACAACCAAGACACCAAGATATTACTGAACTTATTACCGATTTTCCACACTGAATACTAGTGGATCATTCTAGGCTATTCCATCCGAGGTAGAGATGTGTAACTTGTAACACCACCACACACATAACGGGTACTGTCCATATCGCCACCAGAAGTGTAATAATTTAAGCTGTTGTATTAAGTTATAGTCCTATAGCAATACTTCGGTATATATGTGGATAGCTCTGGAACTATATTTGATCGATACTAGATGCGCCAGTGGTGATTTGTATTGATATTTTAAGATCTAAGGCGAAATGTTTAGTGTGTCGAACTAAGTCTCCCTAACCCTAACTATGCTGACTGGACTGAACACATCCCAGTCTCAGTGTTCTCCCTTTATGGAATAATCCTAAACGAATATGATAGACAATATCATATTACGGGAAGATGGGCCGGTTTTCTGGACCACTTTCTCCCTCGTGTTTAGCCAAATTAGTTTTGAGATTTTAAGACGTTCGGCCCATTAGTTTGACGATTTTAACACCTTTCGCCCCATTTCGTTGTCAATTTAAGACCTTTCGTGCCATTTAGGTGTCGATTTTTTCCTGGCGAGCGATAGCGATCCTGTAATCTTAAGAGGAACCGGCCTTCGGCCGGCACATTTTTCTACCGAAAAATTTACAAATCTATCTTGAAAAGGGGTCTAGGGGGTATTTTATCAAGCTTCATGGAGGTCTAACGAGGAAACTAAAAAACAAAGTAATAAATAAATATATAGACCAAAAACCAAGCACTCTACCCCCTTAAAGATGCAAAGTGTCTAATGGGTGTGCCGGTATTATGGCTCATGACTGTACCTAGCTAACAGCTGATTACTTAACCCTTACAGTACCGGCGACGTCTTTTTGTTTGTGTTTTTCCGCTGTATTTAGACGATTTTATGCAGCTTAGAAAGGATGTGTGGTGTGTTGTTAAAACGACATCCAAAGGTATCCAAAGGTAAAGGATCCATTGGGTTAGTGTGTCATTATTTAACAACGGGTAGACGTCCTTCCTAAGCTGAAAAGTCGTTTAATAGATGCGGCCAGAATATAATGAAAAGGAGGTCACCGGTACAGAAGGGGTTAATTTGTTCCAGGTTCGATCCCCCCTTTCCTATTAAATTGGTTCTCCTGTGTACTCGATCGTGTGTCTGTGTGTATTGAGACTCATCAACCCGTTCAGTACCAGTATTCTGGCAACTATTTGACGATTTTATTCAGCTTAGGAAGGACCTCTAGCAATAATAAGGCTTCAAACTATCTCAACCCACCCTTAATTTTAACTGCTGCAGATCTGTCCTAAGCTCCATAATACCGTCTTGATACAGCCAGCATAAAACATAACACACGTCGCTGATACAGCCAGCATAAAACATAACACACGTCGCTGATACAGCCAGCATAAAACATAACACACGTCGCTGGTACTCAAAGGGTTAAGGGGAGATGTTTATTGATTCATTTAGTGAATTATTCATACATTTATTTATGTACGGTCGAGGTTAATAAGTGTTGTCAGATATTTCACAAAGTTTCGGATACTGACTAATACTCCCGAGGGATAAGCACTTTTCCCAGTAACTATACAGATACCAATAACACTTGTTGAGCGATACCACTGGAATCTATGACAACACTTAATACCCCCGATTGTACTTACTATCCTCCCTAGACCTCCATCAAGCTTGCAAAAATACCCCCAATACCCCCTTCGATATACATTTTTACATATTCCTCTTAAATTGCAAGCTCGCTATCACTCGCCAGGAAGAAAAAAATTACACTGCACCGGCATGAATGGTCTAGAAATCACCCAAACTATTGGAGCAAATGTCTTAAAATCTCAAAACTAATGGGGCTAAACAGGAGGGAGAAGTGGTCCTGAAAATCCCCCTTTACAACGATATCATAAGTCAACAGTATACGGGCGACCTTATATATTTAATATAAGTGTTCAGTTGCGATATGCTCTAATTTCGTGACGCTATCGCTCACCAGGAAAAATAATTGACACCTAAATGGCACAAAATGTCTTAAAATTGGCAAAGAAATGGGGCAACATTTCTTAAAATAGCCAAACTAATGGGGCGAACGTCTTAAAATGTCAAAACTAATGGGGCTAAGCATGAGGGAGAAGGGGGTCTAGAAAAACAAACTTTAAGCCTTTGACTATATTTGCTAAAAACAAAAATTTGTCCTCGTTTTTTAACTAGAGTTTAAGTTCAAACTTCAAGAAGGACACTAAGTATAGATTAACCTTATCAATACTACGAAGCCTTTTCACTAGTTTCTGACTTAGACTAGACTACTTTAATCAGCGTATGAAGGACCTCTACAGTAGATCATTCAAAATGGCAAAAGCTATCTTAGTTTGTCAAGTTTGCTCCCACAGATCCCTTCTAAATCTAATACAGTCGTCTAATGTTAGCCAGAATAGAATAAAGAATGCGCTATGCAATTATAAAAGGATTAAGGGGAGTCACCTGCTTTTTTCTCTCTTTCTCAGGGTTGTATCCATTCTGCTTCATTCAACCTACTGTTTTAAGACTTTTATCCCCATGCAGGTGTCGATTTATTCCTGGCGAGCGATAGCGAGCCAGCATTGTATGAAGAAATCCGGCTTCGCCGGAGAAATTTTTCTATCGAAAATTTACAAATTTAGCCTGCTGTAAAAAAAAAATAAAAATACAAATAATATGCTGGCTGGCTACCGCTCGCCAGGAAAATATATCGACACCTGGATGGGGATAAAAGTCTTAAAACAGTAGGCTGAATGGGGCAGAATGGATACAAGCCAGAGACAGAGAGAAAAAGACAGAAAAATAGCAGGTCACCCCCCTTAACTGTACATAAACAGAGGGACCGAGCAGGCCCAAGGAGAGTATTGAGATCACAACCTACCCTCTACCTGTTCAAGGACATCTGCACTCCCCCCCACCCTCCCTCACCTGCAGCAAGTCTCAGCCAAACCACCTGAGCTCAGTTTCAATACTTTTCGTATTAGTCAAAATTTATCATCAATCTTCAAGAACACTAAAGTCACCCCTCCAGGTCAGATCAGGTGAAGGTATTGAGGGATAAGCCTTTACAACGGCACCTGCTGGTATCTACTTTCCGAAGAGTGTTAAAAGAGGAGACGAGCTAGGGGTGTTGGAGAGAGAGGAAGCTGTTGGATTGTTTTTTTGTTTTGTTTTTCTATGTGAGTGAGGGAGGCAAAAGGCAGAACTGCCTATAGCGAGTGCCTCCCCCATAGTTGTAAGAGTGACGGGGCCAAAATGCCTGGACACACGGAGTTTGAAGCAATTTAAGTCATAGGAAGAGGGAAAGACTGATTCTGGGAGAGAGTTCCAGAGCTCAGCTGTTGAATAGAAGAAAGTTTGAAAATAACGTTTCACTCTTGGGTTGGAGTTGCACAGAGTAGGGGTGGGATTGTGTTGCAAGACGGGTACCACGTGCCCTACGTAAAGGAGGTGGTATAGACTGGGAAAGCTTTGAGGAACACTTATTATTATAGTAGCGATAGAATAGCGAGAGAGATGCAATATTGCGGCGGAGAGAGAGAGATTGCAGAGAGTTGGTGAGTGGACGGGAGTTAATGATACGAAAGGCCTTCCTTTCAACTTTATCTAGGAGAGCGGTGTGAGAGGAACCTCCCCACACATGTGAACAATACTCAATACAAGGACGAACTATGCCCCTGTACAGAGCAAGAAGCTGTGCAGGGGAAAAGAACCCCCTAAGGCGGTTGAGCACACCCAGCTTCTGGGAGGCTGCCTTAGCAAGACTGGTAATATGGTCCTTCCAAATGAGAGCAGAAGAAAAAGAGACACCAAGAATATTGAGAGAAGATGAAGGATTTATTTTTGTATTGTTGAAGAATAAGGGATAGTCCGCTGGGAGTTCTGGACGGGTAGATAGATGGAGAAATTGGGTTTTGGAAGCATTAAAGGTAACAATATTTTCTCTGCCCCAATTGGAGATAGTATTTAGATCAGAATTTAAGTGTTGTATGGCTTCATTACTGTTATGCCCGGTCCAAATTGGAACGCGAGATATTCTGAGTGCAATGATTAACTCTCTAACTGGAGAAGTATACCTTTAACTTTAATAAAGAGACAACACGGCAGGAGAATAAGTACACAGGCGACAAGTTAACATGGGTTTTATTCGCTTTACACCTGGTTCATGGAGGAGCAATATATTTAATTCTGGAACACTGAGATCATCAAAATGGCACCAATGGTAAATAGAGCATACAGAATAATAATATGATTAGCAATTATAAGGCAAGAGTCGAACAATGGGTCCGGACTCAATTTAACAATAACTCCTCGGATACAATTATAGAGTATCCAAAATAGTGGAGGATTACCTCCCACGCAACTAGATCTCAAGCAAGATCTCAGCAAGGTAACAAGAGTGCAGTAATGGCAGATGTCGTCTGGATCATACTATGATGTCCCCGGCAATAGTGATGTTAACTGACTCTAAAGCAACAATGACCAAGTGGTCATCAACAATAAGGTGGGCTCTGAAAGGCTCACAAATGAACTGAATTCTACAGGTGTGCTAGATCTCACCTGGCAAGATTATTTATTCTAAAACTACTTGTGTGGGCAACTAGCAAGATGCGGAAGGCTGATACAACAATCGTCGGGAGCTGAGATAGAGTGAGATCTATTCGAGTTATGAACCTGACAGAATGTTAAGTGAATGAGGCTAGAAGTTATACAAGGAAACAAGGTTACGTGTAAATATGTGTGTATGTCATATGCTGTGGGTCTTATATAGGTGCGTCCCCTCTGACGGGCTATGGGAGACCAATAACCCGGGAATGTGCGGATATAAGGATCCCCTGATAGTTACTGTATGTCTAATATGTCCCGGCAAGTGGGCAGATTAACGTCAATTTACGTAGAGAGAGGAAAGCCCTCTCGCAAGACGTTATTTAGTGAGAACCCCTGAAGATAACTTCAACCACTACCCTGAGACAACTCTATACCCATAAACCGTAATAAGGCACTTAAAGGAGAGCTGGAGTGAAGAGGTGCCGTAGATCAAGGGAGAATCCAGTGGTCCAGGAGGGCGGCTGGGGCGTGGTACTTCCGGATGTTGGTCCGTGATTAGGCTGCACTCCTACGTCCTTACAGCTCCTTGCTCCTGTGCCTACCACGGGAGACACCCGGGTTCCTCTTGCACTCCGCGTGAGCAGGGACTTACTAAGAGTATGCCGGAGTTCTGCTACAGGGTTTGGTGGGGGGTTATGGCGACTAGCATAATGGTCTGTATAGAGTTGCAAGCAGTCTATCCAGTGACACTATGGTTAGTCTAAGGTTTGGGACAATTAAATTACTCCCTTGCAATCTCCTCTGGAACCACAGGACTAATACAGTAAATAGAGGCCAGTGAAGGTGGGGCCCAAAGTGGGTTGCACAACCTAGTCCTCTTCCTGAAGGGGGGAACCCGACCTGGTCGTCTCTAAGTACTGCACTATCTTTATAATCCCTTGAAAGGAACAAGACAGGAATCCTTATTTACTTGGTCTAGGCACAGCATCGAAGGCCAGGAAGGTGGGGCCCAAAGGGGGTTGCACAAGCTAGTCCTCTTCCTGAAGGGGGGAACCCGACCTGGTCGTCTCCGATCACTGCACACAGCTTCAAGTGTGAACACCAGCTATTCTGGCTGATGGGGGGGGGGTTATGGCGACTAGCATAATGGTCTGTATAGAGTTGCAAGCAGTCTATCCAGTGACACTATGGTTAGTCTAAGGTTTGGGACAATTAAATTACTCCCTTGCAATCTCCTCTGGAGCCACAGGACTAATACAGTAAATAGAGGCCAGTGAAGGTGGGGCCCAAAGTGGGTTGCACAACCTAGTCCTCTTCCTGAAGGGGGGAACCCGACCTGGTCGTCTCTAAGTACTGCACTATCCTTATAATCCCTTGAAAGGAACAAGACAAGAATCCTTATTTACTTGGTCTAGGCACAGCATCGAAGGCCAGGAAGGTGGGGCCCAAAGTGGGTTGCACAAGCTAGTCCTCTTCCTGAAGGGGGGAACCCGACCTGGTCGTCTCCGATCACTGCACACAGCTTCAAGTGTGAACACCAGCTATTCTGGCTGCTTTTACCCAGATAAAAAAGATACCAAAGGCAAGCTTAGTTACTGATGTCCAGACTGGCTGAGTACTTGTGAATATTCTTGCCCAGACTTAAGGCGCCCGGCTTGAGAGGATCAAAGGCGCTGGGGTGGTGTCCGCGCGTGGTGGTTAGGTCCTTGTAGTCCTGGGAGTGGTGTGCCTGGACTTTTGGCTGGCCCTTGTAGATGTAGCTGGAGGAAGATTCCTCAGGGCAGATCTGTACACATTATGGGGTGATGGCTTCCTGGTGGGAGAGGAAGCGGATGAGTTTCTTACAATGGATGATGACTTATTCTGGGGGTTAAGACTTATTGTTGGCTGGAAGGATAGGCAAGTTTTGGTTTATGAGTGACTTTAACCCGGGACAATGGTTTAGATTGAATGGATGCAAGAGCTTTAGGTTCCTTGATAGGGGATATGAAAGGCAATCTGGGGAGGAGAGGTTTTGGTTCTGAAAGAGCTTTAGGTTCTTTGATAGGGGATATGAAAGGTAATTTAGGTAACAACCTGGTACCACCTGTGGTTGTGTAGCTAGGTTGAGGAGTTACTGGGCTGGCTGATGGGGGTTTGTAATGGTTACCCCTGCGATGGTCATTTACTTTGGCTCTGGTGGTTAAAGAAAATGATCGACTTGCCGTGGGTGACTGGTGTGGTCCACTCGGGACGGACGTGTCCCACTCGTTCCACCGTTATTTTGGCGATACGGGCAGGGGCAGGTTTGTCGTGGGTCTGGATGGCAGGGGAAAGGCTGTCCGAAGGCTTAGTTGGCTTTGTCGCATGGCTGTGACAAGCTGGAGATGCGGTAACACCGTTCCTAGACCACATCTCAATTACGTTTGTCGTTGAGGGATTGCTGGCTAAGGCGTTCTGAAAAAATAATGGAGTAGTGTAAGGTTGAGTCGTCTGCGTATGAATGGATGGGAGTTAAGGTACAGTTGAGAAGATCATTTATAAAAATTAGAAAGCGAATAGGAGATATGACAGAGCCCTGTCGAGCCTGTATTGCTATTAAATTGTATACTGAAAGTGATCGTACGGTGGTCATTATTGCAAGAATTCATCACCAACAGTCAAGTTATCGATCAAATCTTCTTTTGTTGCAAGTACAAGGTCAAGAACATTATTACCGCGGATTGGAGATTGAACAAATTGATGAAGGGAGCTTTCTTGTAAGTTGGCATGCAGATCGTGTCTGGAGTGTGAAGTAAGAGTATCGCCCCACTTGGTCACTGGTAAATTAAAGTGGCCAAAAATTATAGAATTGTGTATGTTGCATATTTCTGCAATTTGCTCGTAAATTTCTTGGTAAAATCAAGAAATGTTCGAGCCAAAATGCCTGGACACAGAGTTTGAAGCAATTTAAGTCATAGGGTGAGGGGCAGATGGATTCAGGGAGAGAGTTCCAGAGCTCAGTTGTTGAAAACACGCCCCCTACTAGTGGGGAGGGCTATGAAGTTCAGGGAAATGGCAAGAATGTAGTTACCGGGTGTACCGCCCGTCTTGTTTACACTACGCGGACGCTCACCATCATGTTCCCGTCTATTTGGACTGCCTTTACATACAAAAATACATTACCCTAACCAAACAACCTAACCTAACCTAACCTAGTAGGCCTATTATAGATTTATAAGTATTTATTTTATTATGTGTATTTATAGATGGTTTATGTTGTATGTCGGTAGTGGTACACCCGGTAACTACATACTTCCCAATGAGGGGTTAGAAGCATAAAAAAAGACATTAGCCTAACCTAACCTATTCTAGTATTATGGGTAGTGGCTGCCGCCCCCACACCCCAGCTAATTGCGTAACAGTGCAAACAAAACAGTATTATGGGACGTATCTTACTCCGGCAACGAGTGGCAGTGAGAGAGCGCGCAGAGAGGTTCACAACAATAACATAAGTGCGGCGGCGGACTTAAGTTAAAATAAGAAATTATCGTAGGCCTTTGCCATCACCCATTAAGATTGCACTGCTAGCTGTGGTGCGTATTTTAGCGTTTTATTTTTGTTCTCCCTTATAATACATTTCAGCTCCTAAATCCTAATGACATAGCCTAGCCTATATAGGCTAGCAATGATGTATACAGTATGCTCTACCGGACCTATTAGGCCTAAAAAGATCGATGGGCTAACTGTCTGTCCAAATCATCAGTAGGCCTAGGCCCTATAACCGTAATTAGCCTACCGTCGCAAATTCACTAGGCCTATAAGTGAAATACGAGAACCTGTTGGATTGTTCACCCATAAACAGGGAACGTGAGCTGGGTTTAGACCGTCGCACTGCTCGCGCACCCATAAACAGGGAATGTGACCTGGGCTTAGACGGTAGACCATCGGTTAGGTTAGGCTAATGTTGAAAATACTAAAATACAACGGTCCTTGGTATTAAACAACACTGTAGGCCTAGGCCTAGGATATAAAAAAAATAAAAAAAAATAGGCCTAGCCTAGCTAGGTCCTAGGCCTAGTAAAAATGTGAGGTGGAGGGACAGAGAGGGAGGATGGAGTGAGGAAGTATATGAACGAAGGCGGTGCTGGTTGGGGGGAGGGGTGTCGACTGACGGGACAGAGGTGCATGGGGGCGGTTCGTTCGTGGCCACCCCTTTGGGGATCACAGCGTCAGGCAATAGATAGATAGATAGAAAAAGGCTGTCTGGGGTTTCTTCAATTTTTACCAATTTTTCTAGGCCGATCTAGACTACACAGTCATAATTTTGTATTAGGCTAGGCCAAATTTTCAGAGATTGAATTACATTTTGATACATAGCCTAGGCCTAGCCTATTCCGAATTTGTCTCTTTGGTGCGATTTTACTAGGCCTAGGAGCACGCATTGGCAAGAATGTTTAGTGCTAGCGTACCGCCAGCCTTGTTTACACTAGGTGTAGTGGCGTCGGACCTTTGCCATCATGTTCCCGTCTTTTTAACTGCCTTTGGATACAATATTTTGAGAGGGGGCTTGGCCCCCCCCCCCCCATATGACATATTGTCATTATCATATCCTATATATTGAAAGAGTCAAAGACCCCCATGACATATTGTCATCATCATATATATTGCCAGCAGGAGGCAAATAACCGAAAAAATCGCCGTCAAAATAGACGCGAAGTTACCGCGGCGATCGCCCTATGTAAACATGACTACCGTACCCCCGGAATCTACATCCATCCCCACGCATTTGACAGGTACCACCAGGGATTTAATACAGATTTGTTTTCGGTTTCCACGCATCCAACACAAAGCGGTAAGAGTCGGGCGTACGGTGCGTACCACTACCGACATACAACATAAATCATCTATAAATGCTTAACCTAACTAAAAAGCCTAACCTAACCTAGTATTCTCATTACATGAATACTAGGTTTGGTTAGGTTAATGTTTTAGAGAGGTCGATTTATGCTGTATGTCGGTAGTGGTACGCCCGATAACACAACTCTTACCCACAAAGCTAGCTGCCTAGGCCTACACCCTTTTTTGGTGTAGCCTAGTCCTAGGCTACGAAAAAAAGGTGGTCACTAAAATAGGTAGTCCTAGTCTAGTCCTAGTTGGAAAAGAGCCGAGTCGAAAAAGGTTTGGGTAGGCTATATATTATTTTAAAAGCGAGGTTCAAATCTAGTATTTAGCCTATATATGTTGTTGTTGTTGTTGTTCCCCAAGCTGCCTGGCCGAACAGCCCCAAGGCCCCGAGCAATTCCAAGGCCATAACCGAGCGCCCCCACAGAACCCTCCCTGCCGACCACAATAAAGCCTGGGTGACCGAAGCCACTCCATGGCGGGGAGCTGAGGAGGGTGCGGAACCGCCCGGGAAACCAAAGCCCCACCCAGGGCCCTGTGCCCCTCAGCAATTATGAAGAGAAAATTGAGGGGCAAGGGAAAAATGTGACGCTTTGGCTTCCAATCTTGGTAGATTGGGAGGTCAATCCACGGAAAAGACGCCGTCACTTGAGATCTAGAAAATATATAAGTTAAAGGAACAGTCAGAGTAAGCTATGGGTATGGCAGAGATCGCTCAGTTCTCACTCTGATAGACCAGCCCATCACCACATGACTAGAACCCAATCCTCTCAGCATCAGCTAGGAAAGGCCCTAGAAAGCCGCCTTTGGCGGGGGGGATAGCTCCCCTATTTCAACCACTTTCGGGGTCGGGCACCCGCCCATATATGTTGTGTATATAAGTGAGGGGATTATATATGACTAGGAGTTAAGCTGATAAATACGATACCAGTGATTTATATCAAGATAAATTTAATTATTAGTTTAGCTACCGTACTGTAATATATTATTATTACATTACAATTACAAACATATTACAGGTACCCTTCTGCCCAATGGATGGATCTGAAGTCTACAGTTCTGAGGTGAAGAAGACAGAAGTGCTGATGGAAAACTTTCGTCGGGCTTCACGTGCTATTGGTCTTCGCATCAAGGAAGTCGAGGAGGTGTACAAGGGGGAGGTTACAGAACTCATACCAGTTGAAACAGAGAACTCCACAGGAGGTATGGTCAACAGTACAGCATATTAGCGGATATTAGCGTAATGGTTAGTGTGCGGAATTTTGGTGTGAGTATCCTAGGTGGAGTACCGCATGTATTCATCGCTTCATTAATTTCATTAATTAGGCTTATTTGTTAGTTAATTGGTGTTTTGGTGATGATATGAATTTATATTATTTATTTTGATTAATTTATTGTTTAGCTATCATAACTCTGATTGTATTTACAGTACAGTACAGTTTTAAATTTAAGAGCTACTGTAGTTGTTAACTTGAGTAAGACTACTGTGTACTGTACAGTATCATGATATGTCTGTGAAAGTACAGTATTAGAGCTTTCCATTGACATTAGAATCCTCTCTGTATGATGTCTGGTTGTCTTGCAACAATCTTGCAAAGGTCGGCCATCATCACTAAAAATTAGCAGTTTTGAGGTGTTATTGCTATGTGTAACGCTGAAATGATAATCCCCAATACATTGGATAGGCTATTATTAGGTTAGCAAGTTTATGCCCACCCATGCATGTAGTAATGCTGTAAGAGTCCCTTCTTTTTACATACGGTACATATATACATAAATCAGATGCCTTGCTTCCAAAGAAGCACCCCAAAACGGTACATACATGCATAAATCATATGCCTTGCTTCCAGAGGAAGCACCCCAAAAAGGGATGGCCATGGCACAAACTACCTCCAGGCTCAGACATGCCCCCACTGTCCCACTCCACAATGCCACCTTCACCGAATGGAATAAGGTAAGACCATTAACACTGAAGGAGCAGACCCTCACCTGGATGGTAGTTTCACCATTGTTTTGCTGTTTTCTGTACCCCCATGGGGGCCCTGCTCGAAAGCATACCAAGCATAGGAGTGTTCTGAACCAGTGGTCCACTGGTACAGAAGCTTATTGCACCACCGAATTAGTGGGCGATGGGACACTGCATCCCTACGCCAAAATAAGAAGATATTGACAAAAAAAGGGTTAAGTTAGTCTAGGGTGTATATCGCTTATGGTTTTATGTAAGAAAGCAAAAGTGTGTGTATCTTAAGATCAAGCTAGAGTTGCTCTTTATGTAACTGAGGCACAGAGAAAAAGCAGCAAATGAGGCCAGGTGATGAAACAAGATATCTAGCAATCCTTATATTCCACCTAAAGCTCTCCCTGGGAGTACTTCCCTGAATATTTGGTGCCTACAACTTCCTAGACCTTCTTTTTAGTAATTCTTATTAAATATACAAAATAAATGGTCTATCTATCTATCTATTGCCTGACGCCGTGATCCCCGAAGGGGTGGCCACGAACGAACTGCCCCATGCACCTCTGTCCCCGGTCAGTCGACGCCCCTCCCTCCAACCAGCACCGCCTTTGTTCATATACTTCCTCACTCCATCCTTCCACCTCTCATTCGGTCTACCTCTCCCTCTCTGTCCCTCCACCTCGCTCTCGTACACCCTCTTAGTCATTCTCTCGCTTTCCATACGTTCCATATGGCCGAACCATCTCAAGTTGTTCTTTTTCACACTTTCCAGCACATCTACCTCCACACCACACCTCCACACCACACCTCCTTCTTACTTCCTTATTAGTCTGTCTATCCCTCCATGTAACTCCGCATGCACTTCTTAGGTAATTCACTTCCACTGCTCTCACTCTTGGTCTGAGTCTCTCAACCAACGTCCAGTGTCGGGATTACCACACTGTCATGCAAGGACTTCTTCACTTCCATACTGACCACCCTATTTCTTGTTACTGCTTTTAGCGTTCCTACAACCCTCTTCCCCTGTTGTACCCTCTCCCGCACTTCTTCATCCATAGTCCCATCTTTCCTCAACACACTGCCCAGATACTTAAAAGAGTTGACGATCTCCATAGCCTGACCGTTCAGCTTCACCTCAAACTCTGTGACTTCACCCCTTTTGAAGACCATAACCTTGCTCTTCCCCGCATTTACCTTCAAATTCCGTTTTTCGCACACTGTTCCAAACTCATTTACCAGACCCTGCAACTCCCATTCATTATCACTCATCAGAACTGTATCATCCGCAAACAGCAGTATAGGTAGCTTCCACTCAATTCCCTCCCTTTTCAGCGATACACCAACATCCACTGCTCTTGATAGTATTTCTTTCATGACTCCATCCATATATACAGTAAACAACCACGGGGACATCACACACCCCTGTTTCAAACCAACATTCAGGTCAAAGAACTCGCTCTGCTCACTCCACACGTACTGCCGCCTTTGCACCCTCATACATGCTCTTCACTGCTTTCAGCAACTTGCCATCTACTCCGTATATTCTAAGTACTTTCCACAAACCTTCTCTATCCACTCTGTCATAGGCCTTCTCCAAGTCCATAAAGGCAACATACACCTTTTGTTTCTTCTCCAAATATTTCTCCACAACACAATTCAGGGTAAAAATCTGATCTACACATCCTCTTCCCTTCCTAAAACCTCCCTGCTCGTTGCCTATCCATATCTCCGTTCTCACTCTCTCAATCACTACCCTACTACGCTTAGAAGACATATTCCTCGGTGGTTACCACACACTTCTCTTTCCCCTTATATAGGGGGACTATTATGCCAGTCTTTCAGTCATCGGGTGCACTCCCCTTCTCCCATGCTAGTTTGGACATTTTCCATACCCATTCGATCACTATCTCACCACCATACCTCAACATTTCCCCACACACTCCATCTGTTCCTGGTGCTTTCCCCAACTTCACTCTTTTCATGGCTTCCCACACTTCTGAACTCCTGATCCCCACCTCCTCCTCCACTACTTCTCTTCTTCTCCCTCCCATACCATATCCAGCTATATTTGCTGGCTCTTCATTCCTTACATTTAGCAACTCATTGAAGTACTCCCTCCATCTTTCGACTCTCTCTTGCTTCTCGGCTAGCATTCTCCCATTCTTATCTTTCACACCCTTACTGTTTCCCTTGCTACCTTCCCTAACTTTCTTGACTTCTTTCCAGAACAGTTTCTTACTCTCCCTCCATTTTACACTCAGATTTCTCCCAAATTCCTCATCTACTCTTTTACTTTCCTTCACTACTCTCTTCACCACCCTCTTACTCTCCACGTACCTCGCTCGTTTCTGTCTCTCGAAATCTTCTTTCCCTCTACTACCCAACCACTCTCTATATGCTTTCTTCTTTTCTTCCACAGCTATTCTTACCTCTTCTGTCCACCATGCTGTACCTTTCACTCCCCTCCCTCTTCTCCTCACTCCACACACCTCCTCACATGCTGCACAGATCTCATCCTTAAACACCTTGCTCATCTCCTCCACTTCCTCCATAATTTCCAGGTCGAACCCACCTAGTCGTCTTTCCACTGCTCTCCTGTACTCCTCCTTGACTTCCTTCTCCTGCAACCTCTCCACCCTCCTCACCATTCCACCCTCCTCTCGTATGCTTTATAATTTGTATTATGGCCAAAAAATTTTTTTTTACCTGAGTTTATTCTCATATTCATTCCAGTCTTAAAACTAAATCTCCAGTGTTCCACCCTGGTTGTATGTGAAATTTTGAGTGTGATTGTACTAGTTTCCCTCACAGGTTATGGTAAATCTGTAAGCCACCTGATCATCGGGTTAAGGACAGCGAAGGGCACCATGCCGCTCAAGTTGGACCCCAGCATATACGAGACCCTGCAGAAGGAACGGGTAGAGGTCGGGGATGTATATGTCGAGGCTAACTCCGGGGCGGTCAAGAGACAAGGACGATCGGACACATATGCTACAGAGTTCGATTTGGAGGTTAGTGATATACGTCTCCCTCACTATACGTTACCCCAATTTATGATGTGGTGGTGGTGTAATGGTTTCAATGCTTATGTTCTGGGTGTGGTGTCCCGAGTTTGAATCCCGGGAGGACCATATGCTTTCATTAGTTTATTCAAGTGCATTGGGGTTTGTAATTGATGAATAATGTCAAGAACGGGGTGTTTCTTATTTATATCTTTATTTTCATTTTTATTTTTTTTAGGTGTTTGGGTTTGGGTTTTGGCTGGTCCGAGAATGCATCCCCATTTACCCCATTAATCTTAGGGTTTGCTACATGATTTTTGTATTTAAGATCAGGTTTTTAGGAACGTAACACAATCGTAAATCGAGGGAGGCCTGTATAGGGATATATTTGGATATAATTATGTGTCCTATTAAAGTAGTATTATAAAACTAAATCTATATCTATCTGTGGCACCAGCATAGATATAATTCTTCTCGTTTGGATAATGTTGCTGCTCGTTGAGCTACCGTCGCCCGAATTACGCAATGTATTATTGAGTATTATATTGATCAAATTTATTCCTGAAGAGGTAATCACATAGACGACTTTTCTCTCTTCTGCATAACATAACTGGTCAGCATTCCTCTCAGGTTCTCCCATCATCTGTTTCAGCTGCTGATCTTGCATAAAATTTCTCGACCTACTTTGCAGACATAATTGCTCGAATCTGAAATTAATTAGACAACGCCGCTGCTCTTTCAGAGTACTCTGTGGTCCCTTCAGAGCAGTTAGCCATCATCTCTACCTTCATGCATTTTCACCTAATTGATTCCTCACAAGCCTTAACTTGTATGAAATGAAATATTTTGTTCGTTAGACCCAATAAATGTATCCAAGATAAATACAGCTTATGAGACAGCATCACCTTTCATTGCTGCAGTCGTCAATCGTATCTTTGAAGAAAATTATTTTCCAATTTCAGAGAAACATGCCCTAATTTTAAGCATCACCTTTCATTGCTGCAGTCGTCAATCGTATCTTTGAAGAAAATTATTTTCCAATTTCAGAGAAACATGCCCTAATTTTGCCTTTACTGAAGAGAACAGGCCTAGATTATGATAACTTGGCAAATTATCGTCCTGTTTCCAACTTGTCATTTCTATCAGGTACTCCGGTTCGATCTCAAAATATAGAACTTGACAAGAAAGGCATCCCTTGACAGGGTCGCCTGGAAAGACGCCATTTAGGACGTGAGACTGTAACCACATTCCCTGTGGACAAAACGGTCTATAAACTTGTACAGTATGTATGTTGTATGTATGTATAGTGGAGCATGCAATACTGGATCAGTTATTACCTTTTCTTGAACAAAAAAAAGTCGTTCTCCAGTGTCGGTCTGCTTATACTGAAGGAAGTTTCACTCAACGGAGACGGGTCTGAGCAAGATTTACAATGATTTAGCAAGATTTACAATGATTTGGTCTCAAACATATACATACATACACATACATAACATTTTAAGACTGAGTGTTCCACACATAAGTGCAGTTTCAGTCTCTTGTCCTAATGGCGGCGTTCCAGGCAACCCTGTTAAGGGCTGCTTCACTTGTCAAGTTCTTGGATTTGAGATCGGCGCGTATAGTCCGATCCCAGGTCTTCCTCGGTCCACCCCTTGGTGCAGCTCCCTCCACAATCACAGACCTGCATTTTGTCACCCAATTTTGTTCATCCATTCTCTCCACATGTCCATACCATCCCAGTCTACTTGTACGCATCACCTCGCTAATACTCTTTATACCTAAACGTCTCCTCAGCTCAACATTTGTTATTCTATCCTGTAGCCTGGCCCCACACATCCATCTCACCATTCTCATCTCATTACGCTCCATTCTGTTGACATCCTCTACTTTAACGGCCCATGTTTCTGAGGCATACGTCATTGCACTTCTAACACATGAGGCATACACCTTTCCCTTCAGGGGGAGAGGCATTCTTTTCATGGTCAGGATTGGCATCAATTCTCTGAACTTCCCCCAGCCACACCTAATTCTAGCAACAGTGGCAGCCTCGGCCCCACCACCGGCAGAGATGGTATCTCCTAGGTAACAAAACTTGTTCACCAGCTCCAAAGACTCATTTCCAAAATTCACAGCCACAGGATCATCACTTAACACAAGCTCGCCTTTGCACACTACGCACTCAAATTTCTCTATTTCTGACTTATCCTTCGGCAGGGGCCCCTTTATTCTACTACAGCGCTTACTATGTTCTGGATGGTGTTTCCTTTTAGTCCTGTTAGATCTCTCTGCAGCATTTTATACTGTTGACCATCAGTTGCTCCTGAGGGACCTTTCTAGTTTCGGTGTCCAAAGAGATTCATTACTGCTTCTTCAGTCATATATTTCCGTTCACAGTCAACGTGTTAGCATTGGCGGTTCTATAAGTAACACCCCGTTCTTAACATTAATCATCCATTACAAACCCTAATGTACTTGAATAAACTAATGAAAGCATATATGATAGTAATAATAATAATAATAATAATAATATTTATTCAGTTAGCAATTTACAGAGTTGGTACCACATAGTATGTTACAAATATGACATGTACCAGCCTTGCATAATTCCAACTAAGGATAGCCCAATAAGGCCGTTAGGCTTATTTCCATTGGGGTCCTTGTGGGATTAGGTTAGCTGGGGAAAATGGGGAGGATAAAGAAATAGATACTTTAGAGAAAGTATGGTCCTCCCGGGATTCGAACTCGGGACACCACACCCAGAACATAAGCATCTAAACCATTACACCACCAGAAACATCATTGCTAAACTTTGGGGTGTCTCAGGGATCAGTTCTTGGCGCTGTGTTGTTCATAATTTATACCAGTATTTCATCCCTACTGGATGCACATAATGTTAGTTAATGTTAGTATAATTTTTATGCTGATGATTCAGAGTTGTAGTGAAATTAACAATATTGATGAGGTGGCGAGCATATTTTCATCGCTCTTGTCTGACTTAAAGACCTGAATGACCAGAAGGAAGCTTAAATTGAATGACAACAAGACAGATTATTGTCATAAATGGTAGTCTGAGGAATAGTGTCTTTGAAGAATTTTGGATCTCTAAAACTTGGTGAAACACAGTTCCAACCTTGGGAATCAGTGAAAAACTTTGGTGTTGTATTTGACAATAATCTGAACTTTTGGTTCGGTGTGTTAGGCCAGCCGAATTTAAAGGGGTAATTTGTGTTCGTTTATTTATAAATTATTTTGCTTAAGCGTTGTTTCCACATAGCGATTTTGATAAGTTGTTTTGTCTTTTTTACTGTGTTCGTTCAAGGTTTTGTTTGTTTATTTTGAAAGTTTTACATTATAATACACAGAATTATTTGTTGTTTGATGTTTTTTAATCACTGTTTAGTTTCTAATGCCATGGAATTGAAAAGAATAATATCTCACCATTACAATAATATTTAATATGACAAACGAGGACAATAATATTTTTGACCTCATCTTGTCTGTAGGCCAAACGTAAGGTTTTGACAACTTATCGTTTCAGAAAAATAAGTCGGTTTCATATAGTTCTCATACATATCGATCGCTTTCCGTGTATATACTGTACACATTTTTTTCTTTTTGTGGCCAACCTTGAATTTTTGGGGTTACCGTGTCCAAATGAATCCGTGTACAGTATACAAAATATATTTGATAAATTTTATCTTTTATTTCATAAATTTTATTTTATTAAGCGTTGTTTCCACATAGCGATTTTGATTAGTTATTTTGCCTTTATATTGTCTTTGTCCCAATTTTTTTTTTTTTTAGTTTGCAAGTTTTACATTGTAATGTGCATGTACCGAGATCTGACTATTCATAGCTTTGAATATCACCAGGCGGAGGAGTATGTACCACTGCCGAAGGGTGACGTACACAAAAGAAGGAGGCGATACAAGATGTGACCCTACACGACCTGGATGTTGCCAATGCTCAGTCTCAAGAGGGCCAGGATATTCTCTCCATGATGTCACAGCTCATCAAACCCAGGAAAAGTGAGATTACAGGTTTTACTTTTTTTTTTTTTTTTTCACTGAACCTTTATCTTTTCTCCTTCAATACAATAGCCGAATATAAGTATTTTTTCAGTAAACCAGCACATTTCTCAGTATGATAGCTTAATTGTTATTTTATTGCGACTAACCTTTAGAAGATATTGATAGTTCAGAAGAGAACTCGGTATAATCCTGTGTAGCGGGGGAGACATGTACTGTACTTATATCTCAATAATTTGGTAATCTTACAATATATTTTTACATTTTACATTCATAAATAGTCCACCAATATACTAGACTAGGTTAGGTTAGGTTTTGGTTTGGTAATGTTAAAGATATTGTTCAATGTTTGTTAGTAAATAGGCATCTGAAAAACAGTTCTCCCCGCTACACAGGATCTTACCGAGAACTCTTTGAAACCTTAGAAGATTTTGATAGTTCAAAAGAGAACTCTTTTTAAAGTATGTACAGTATGTATAATATACTCAGGCGCATACCCCATAACTGGTGGTGGCCGACGTGAAACAAGTCCGAATAGAAACAACAAACAAAATAAATACTGTACCTGTACTGTATATGTAAAATTCACACACAACAATGTCACCCAGAAGACCCAGAGACGAAGGACCATGAGGGGTCCCCAGCAAAAGATTCCCAGGACCCAGATATCCTGGATAGGATCCGGTCACAGCAGGCAGACACACAGCGGAACTAAACCATGATGCCCGCCCACCTACTTCCAGGCAAAACCCTTTATATATAAACCAGCTCCCCGTGCCGGGCGCCTGCCGCACTAATATCAATCCAACTGGCCCCCGACCCCCGCTCCCTATGACCGCTTTATCACTCATCTATTCACAAGTATTCTCCACTCGTTCCTATTATCACCTCTTTGCTTGCCTGTTCTTCAGTCATCTCTCTAACTTCTAACGCTTTTTTCACACCATCTCTCCATCTCCTCCGAGGTATTAGTATATTCTCTTTGTAACCTTTCAACTTCCATTTTTTCAACATGTCCATACCAGCATAGCACCCTTCTTTCCACTCTGGCCAATAAGGGTTCCTGTTGTCCCACTGTCCTGCGTACCTCTTCATTCCTTAATCTGTCTCTATGTGTCACTCCACACATTGTTCTCAAGCAGCTCATCTCCATCACATCCAACCTTCTTTTCTCTTGCACGTTCAAACCCCATGTCTCAGGCCCATACATCACTGTTGGTTAGTTAGTTAGTTATGTAGAGCAGATTAACCAGACCACTGAGCTCCATACGGAACTCTCATAGGTCTGGCCCGGTCTGGATACGGTGCCCATCTCTTCCAAAAAATCACTGTTGGTACAACTATCCCTTGATACATTGCACTTTTAGCTTTCATTCAAGATTTCTCATCTTCCACATACTTCCCATTGCTCTGAAAACTTTCCCTCCCTCACTCACTCTCTGTCTTATCTCGATTCCCACACTTGCATCCCTGCTTATCACTCCTCCTAGATATTTAAAACACTCCACTTGTTCCAGCATTTCCCCATTCAGTCATACATTTAGATTCATCCTACGAGCATCTTTATTACACACCATCAGTTTACTTTTATTTACATTCACCCTCTGCTTCCTCTTCTCACATACCACATGAAACTCGTTTACTACTCGCTGCAGCTTCTCAGAATCCGCCACCAGTGCTGTGTCATCGGCAAACAGCAGCTGATTCAACTCCCAATCACCACCATTATTGTCCTACTAAACCCAGTTCTCTACTCATAGATCTTATTTTTACCTCCCTCACCACGCCATCCATATATATATTAAACAACCGCGGTGACAATACACATCCCTGCCGCAGACCTACATTTACCTCAAATCATTCACTCGACTCATTCCTTGCTCTAACACACACTTTACTCTCTACATATAAACTCTTGACTGCTCCTAAGAAATGTCCTCCAATTTTGTAAATCCTTAGCACCTACCACATTGCTTCTGTATCCACACAATCATATGCTTTTTCCAAATCCATAAAAGCTAAAAAAAAACATACTTTTCTCTAAATACTTCTCGCACAGCTGTCTTACTGCAAAAATCTGGTCCACACACCATCTTCCCCTCCTAAAACTGCACTGCTCTTCTCCTATTGCACCTTCTGTACCCTTTATTACCGTCTCTATCAACACCCTACCGTACAGCATTCCAATAACTGATAATAAACTAATACAGTACTTCTATAACTTGAACACTCCTGCCAGTCTCCCTTCCCCTTGTACAAAGGCATAATACATGCACTCCTGTATTATGCCTTTCGATAGAAAAATTTCTCCGGCAAAGCCGGATTTTCCATCGACACCTGGATGGGGATAAACGTCTTAAAACAGTTGGCTGAATGGATACAAGCCAGGTAGAGAGAGAAAAGGAGAGAAAGATAGATAAAAAAAAGCCGGTGACCCTCCTTAATAAAATCAGCCAGAATAATTAAGGTACCATTCATTGTACCATACTGAAGAAGTTGTTTGGTAGTTTAACTCTTCCGATCTGGGTCTTTAAATCATGCGCCAGTCTCCCCACCCAAAAATGTGCCCTTATTAACCCCTTCTGTGCTGGTGACGTCTTTTTATTATATTCTAGCTATATTTAAACGATTTTGTGCAGTTTAACAAGGATCTGTGGTAGTAAAAAGGGTTAACCGAGATAGTTCGAAGCCTGTTAATTGCTGGAGGCCCTTTTTAAACTTAATAACATCGTCTAATAGTAGCCTGAATAAAATCAAAAGGACGTCGCCGGTACGGAAGGGGTTAAAGCTACTGTATCTATTTAAGTAATGTATGTATGTACAGTATATACTCAGGCACATACCCCATAGCTGGGGGTGGCCGAGCTGAGACAGAGCCCGAACAGAAACAACATTTAAAGTTCTAATTCTTAGGGTTCAGGACCACTTTTGCGTTCCCCCTCTCCTTTCTCTGTCACGTCTAGTAGGTGAATTTTACAAGGGGAGGAGGATTCCTAGCCTCCCGCCCCCGAAGTAGGAAAAGTTGTACAGTTGGTCAAAGTTCCAGCTGACCCACCCTCGCTCTGGGGCTTGCAGAATTATCTGGCAATACTGGTGTAGGAAGGAGGTGTGTCTTACAAAGATTGGGATTGGTAGATCTGATTTTGGCTATATCATTGTTAGAACATATACTAAACAAGGGAAAGTAAGCCTATCTCAAATAAAAATGCATACATCGCTATGTATGATCCCAAACATTCACCCAAAGTTTGTATATTTGCTTAAATATTCAAGTTATTATATCCATGGCAACTACACCAGTATTGCCAGCTAATTCTGCGAGCCCCAGAGCGAGGGTGGGTCAGCTGGAACTTTGACCAACTGTATCTGTACACGAAAAGAGACAGACATTTACAAATAGACATTTTATGTTTGTAATTCTGACCAAGTAGAATCATTATATAGAATTAGTGAGAAATGTCTATGAATTCTCAAAATTGGTTGTGAAAATGTCATTTGGAACTGAACTGCACTCTGAGTTTTCAGTAATTTGAATTAAAATCCTTCCTATATTTCAGATTGTTTCAAAGCTTCCTGACTATCATCGTAATGTGTTCAACTACTTGATGATCTTCCTTAAATTAAAGAGCTGCTGAAACATGCCGAGGATAATGTTCTGGATGCTAAGACATTAGGTTAGTACAGTATACTGTAATTATATCTGTTTTTCATACTGCTCTCCCTCACTATCCGATGCCCCAATTTACAATATTTTTTTAGGTTTTTAGACGTTTGGGTTTGGATTTTGGCTGGTCCGAGAACACATCCCCATTTAACCCATTAATTTAGGGTTCGCTATACAATTTATATATTCAAGATCGGGTTTTTAGGAACGTAGCCCAATCCTTATCTTGAGGGAGACCTGTACTTAACCAACCCTCTCACTACCGGTGCCATCCTTTTAACTTTATTCTGGCTACTATTCATATTATCAGCAACCCACCAATTAACTTACAAATAAACCTAATTAATGAAATTAATGAAACTATGAATACATTTGGTACTCCAAGGATTTGAACCTAGGATACTCACATAAAAATTCTGCACACTTAACCATTACTTGACCATTAGTCTATTTTATTCAGTTTAAAATGGCCATCCAGCAACTAACAGCCTTCGAACTATCTAACTACCACAGATCCTTTTTAAATTGCACAATTTGTTTTAAATAATGTATACTGTAGCTAAAAAACGAAATATATAGACGTCGCCGGTACAGAAAGGGTTAATCATATTTATATAGACTTATCATTTGTTGTTTTTCACCTTACAACTCCAGCCTTATGAGGGCTTCTGCCCAGTAGACGGTTGACAAATAGGACTTCCCAAATTTACTAATTCCTTGAACGTGACGATAGTGCGTTGTATGTGTGCGATTAGTTTGCTTGGGAAACAAATTAACTTGCTCATGTAGTAATGTTCACCCAATATGGTGGATTGTGTTCTTTTATTTCTTAAATTTTATTTTAATAAGCGTTGTTTCCACATAGCGATTTTGATTAGTTATTTTGCCTTTATATTGTCTTTGTCCCAGTTTTGGTTTGTTTAGTTTGCAAGTTTTACATTTTAATTTAATAATAATTCACCTTACAAAAGCTCTCCATATGTCACAATCTTGAGCAATCTCCCTATTGAGTCCCCTGGCCTTGAGATCATTCTGCAATACCTGCCTCCAATTCTTTGTACCTTCCACATTCATGCTATACCCTCTTCCAAATAAGTAGGCCAAAACTCTTCAACATTAACCTCTATAACTCACAAACAACTAGAGTAATCAAGCTAATATTTCTACCAGTTGGGAAGGGTCAGCCTTTTACATTTACAGCTCATATGCGCTAGCACTTTTTTAATAATAGAGGTTGGGATTCACAACTTCTGGCTTACCTACTACGAACAGGGTATTGTAAAATTCCTTACCAAATTAGAATTGATGTAAAAGTTGCTCATCTGATTGAAAAGGAAAAAACAGCTTGTACAGTCGAGGTTGATAAGTGTTGTCAGACATTTCACAAAGTTTCGGACACTGACTAATACTCTGAGGGATAAGCACTTTTCCCAGTATCTGTAAAGATACCAATAACACTTTTTGAGCGAACACCACTGGAATCTATGACAACACTTAATACCCCCGATTGTACTACTTCCGCTCTGGTTTCAGCCTGTTTTTGTGTACATATTTTGCAATGGGGTATGTGCCTGAGTATATACATACAGTACAGTACATACCGGTACAGAGAGTGAGAGTGAGAACGGAGAAATGGATAGGCGACGAGCAGGGAGGTTTTAGGAAGGGAAGAGGATGTGTAGATCAGATTTTTACCCTGAATTGTGTTGTGGAGAAATATTTGGAGAAGAAACAAAAGGTGTATGTTACCTTTATGGACTTGGAGAAGGCCTATGACAGAGTGGATAGAGAAGGTTTGTGGAAAGTACTTAGAATATACGGAGTAGATGGCAAGTTGCTGAAAGCAGTGAAGAGCATGTATGAGGGTGCAAAGGCGGCAGTACGTGTGAAGAGTGAGCAGAGCGAGTTCTTTGACCTGAATGTTGGTTTGAAACAGGGGTGTGTGATGTCCCTGTGGTTGTTTACTGTATATATGGATGGGATCATGAAAGAAATACTATCAAGAGCAGTGGATGTTGGTGTATCGCTGAAAAGGAAGGGAAATGAGTGGAAGCTATCTATACTGCTGCTTGCGGATGATACAGTTCTGATAAGTGATAATGAATGGGAGTTGCAGGGTCTGGTAAATGAGTTTGGAACAGTGTGCGAAAAACGGAATTTGAAGGTAAATGCGGGGAAGAGTAAGGTTATGGTCTTCGAAAGGGGTGAAGTCACAGAGTGTGAGGTGAAGCTGAACGGTCAGGCTATGGAGATCGTCAGCTCTTTTAAGTATCTGGGCAGTGTGTTTAGTAAAGATGGGACTATGGATGAAGAAGTGCGGGAGAGGGTACAACAGGGGAAGAGGGTTGTAGGAACGCTGAAAGCAGTAACAAGAAATAGGGTGGTCAGTATGGAAGTGAAGAAGTCCTTGCATGACAGTGTGGTAATCCCGACACTGACTTACGGAAGTGAAGCATGGACGTTGGTTGAGAGACTCAGACCAAGAGTGAGAGCAATGGAAATGAATTACTTAAGAAGTGCGTGCGGAGTTACATGGAGGGATAGACAGACTAATGAAGAAGTAAGAAGGTGTGGTGTGGAGGTAGATGTGCTGGAAAGTGTGAAAAGGAACAACTTGAGATGGTTCGGCCATATGGAATGTATGGAAAGCGAGAGAATGACTAAGAGGGTGTACGAGAGTGAGGTGGAGGGACAGAGAGGGAGAGGTAGACCGAAGGAGAGGTGGAAGGATGGAATGAGGAAGTATATGAACGAAGGCAGTGCTGGTTGGCGGGAGGGGCGTCGACTGACTGGGGACAGAGGTGCATGGAGGCGGTTCGTTCGTGGCCACCCCTTCGGGGATCACGGCGTCGGGCAATAGATAGATAGACAGTACTGTACATACATAATTCCTTGAACGTGACGATAGTGCGTTGTTATGTGTGCGATTAGTTTGCTTAGGAACCAGATTAACTTGCTCATGTAGTAATGTACACCCTGTGTGGTGGATTGTGTTCTTTTATTTATAAATTATTATTTTACTTAAGCGTTGTTTCCACATAGCGATTTTGATTAGTTGTTTTGTCTTTTTACTGTGTTCGTATAAGTTTTGGTTTGTTTATTTTGCAAGTTTTACATTATAATACATTATAATAATAGTAGTTTTGTGCTTAATCTTCAATGCATTACTTCCACATAGTGATTAGGATAAGTTCTTTTGTCTTTATATTGTCTAATTTTGTTTTTTGTTTTTTTGCAAGTTTTACATAATACTTAATAGATTGCTAGAAAAGTTGCCTCCTTGATAGAGAGGATTGAATTTGACTATTTTGTACCCTTTCCAGCCCTGGTGTTTGGCAGTTACCTGATCCGTGAACCGAGCACCTCCCCCAACACCGACCGTCGCCACCAACCTCCCAAGCCACCGAGAGGAAGAAACAGACCTTCGTGCACCACTTCCTCGTCAACGATTACGATTTGTCGGTTTGTGGGTTCGTCATCATCTGCAGGTACAGGTTTCCCTCGATTTACGATTGGGTTATGTTCCTGAAAAGCCGATCTTAAATTAAAATGTAAAACTTGCAAAATAAACAAACCAAAACTTATACGAACACAGTAAAAAGACAAAACAACTAATCAAAATCGCTATGTGGAAACAACGCTTAAGTAAAATAATAATTTATAAATAAAAGAACAGAATCCACCACATAGGGTGTACATTACTACATGAGCAAGTTAATCACATAGCGAACCCAGAAATTAATGGGGTAAATGGGGATGTATTCTGGGACCAGCCAAAACCCAAACCCAAACACCTAAAAACCTATAATAATATCGTAAATCGTGGCATCGGATAGTGAGGGAGGCCTGTACCCTTCTTTACCGACGACGTCTTTTCAATTTTATTGTAGCTATGTTGAGACAATTTTGTGCAGTTTAAGAAGGATCTGTGGTAGTAAAAAGGGTTAAGAGAGATACTTCGAACACGTTAATTGCTGGAGGCCCTTTTTAAACTGCACAAAAATCGTCTAATAGTAGCCAGAATAAAGTTAAAAAGATGGAGCCAGTACAAAAGGGGTCAACTTGTTCAGTACCAGTTCTGTCCTTTTAGCATTCTTCTGGCTACTATTAGATGATTCTATTCAGTTTAAAAGGGGTTTCCAGGCTGCGAACTATCTTAATTTACCCTTTTACTACCACATCCTTTTTAAGCTGCACAAAATCCTGTAAATATAGCTAGACGGAAATAAAAGAGACGTCGCTGGCCAGGGCTGGGGTTAATTATGAATTGAATTGGAATTAATTAAGAAAAACTGTGAATTGGAAGTGAATTGGAATTGAGAAAATATGGAATTGATATCAATGAATTGATATGAATTGATGAAATACCATTTTATACTGCAATTTGCAAATTCATTAATGTACAATAATTAAGTTACAGTATTTTCAAATACAGTAAACAGTAAAATATAGTTATTTTCGGCATGTATTTACTATCTATAAGCCTTCTAGCGACTTGAGAACGAATCTAGTTGTATTTTGTGTTTTAATTTGGTAACCCTGCCTGCCCTGCCCTGTTGGTGTGTGATTGGCATAATGAATTGAATTGAATTGAATTGGAATTTAAAGCTTATGAATTGAATTGAATTGAATTGAATTGAATTGGAATTGAAGATTATTTTTTTTACGAATGAATTGAATTGAATTGGAATTGATTGATTCAAATTTTATTCTGAATTGGAATTGAATTGAATTGACAAAAATGAATTGACCCCAGCCCTGTCACTGGCACAGAAGGGGTTAATATCGTTCCAAACACCAATATCCCCCAAAACAAAATCAATGACATTATAATGTAAGACTTGCAAAATAAACAAACCAAATTGTATACGAACACAGTAAAAAGACAAATCAACCAATCAAAATCGCTATGTGGAAACAATGCTTAAGTAAAACAATAATAACAAAGTATGAAATATCAGATGCACCCATATTTATGTCCATCATTTGAAGAGAAAAGTGGACTATTTTGTAGCATTTGCAGCCTATACTGTACTGTACTCTGTTTCATTTCATCCGACGGTATATTGCTATCTCTTCATCTTGATTACTCCGCTATTATGCCGGATTTGTAGCGATTTCTGTTGTTCATTATGAAAACTTGTCACTACTAATGTGAAGCACAGACATAGTACTGTACTGTAGTTTCTTATTTTCCCGTTAGTTATCGAGAAATCAGTTGCTGAGGGATTCAATTTACCGTCAGATGAAATGAAACCGAGTACAGTGACTGGAAGGGGGAAGGGGTATTTAATGTATTAGTTGCTGCTCTGTGATTGGAAGGGTAGATGTGGACTATTTTGTACTGTTTGTAGCCCGGTGATTGATAAGACTTAAGCCGGTATCACACGAGCGCTTTTTCATTCAACATTTATCTTATCACTGGTCTGGCAGCTTATGAAGTCAACATTTATAATATTTCTGTCACCTAAATTCATCTCTATCATCAGTCTAGTCTCCGATCCCAGGGCAAAATACTCCAGAAATGTTGTCAGAAAAATGTCGATCATCGAATGTTTACTATAAATGCTCTCGTGTGATACCGGCTTTAGATGGATACGCTGATATATTATTCAGAAAACCAATGTGAGCTTAGCAGCATCTGAGAGGAAAAACATAATAATTTTTCTCTTCAATGAATACGATTAGTCAGTTATTTGGATCATAGAATATTTGCTGGCATATAAGACGCCCACTATAAGATATATGTACCCCTAACTTTGATTTCAGTAGTCAGTTTGTGGGTTGACTATACTGTATATGATTACACTGCAGATGGACCCCAAAATTTGTCTTGGAATATTCAGAAAAAATACTGTAGATTTACCAGCATTGCTAACGTCAATAAAACTAAAGTCATAACTGTATTAAAAGAGTAACCATAAAAACTTGTTGTAGCTATCTCTACGATCCAACAATTATTATTATTATTATTATAATGTAAAACTTGCAAACTAAACAAACCAAAACAGGGACGACACAAGATAAATGCAAAAGAACTAATCAAAATCGCTGTGGAAACAACGCTTAAACAAAATAATAATTTATAAATAAAAGAACACAATCCACCACGTAGGGTGTACATTACTACATGAGCAAGTTAATATAATCTAACTACCAGGCCTGCCCTGTGGGAGTTCTTTTGGGGAACTCTGTGGCCTTCGGTGGTCTGGTTAAACTAATTCTTCTAATTCTACAATTTATTCAATCTTTCGGAGTGTTTCATCCGATTCACCTAGTATTGCTCCATAAAATTTGCAAATATTATCAAAATCCATTGATTTTTGTGGCCGCTAATTATCTTCATTATTCTGAAAACTGGCTCGTAATCATTTTTATAATATTTATATATTTGTGTATTTATATCTTGTACTAATTGGACTCTTGCGTACATTTTGGCTCGTCTACCCCATACGTGTGCTTTAAAAAATCTGCCGAGATAAAAGAGAGTGTGCAAGGGAAATATACTGTAGATGTCATGAAAAAATGATGAGGGAGAGGTTTAATATTATGATCACGTATATTCTAGTGCAATTATTCAGGTAAATTAGTCTGTTTGTAGGTGGCGTTCCAAAATAGTATGCAATGTAAATATACCAATACCAACAAAAAGTGAGTAAATATTATAATGTAAAACTTGCAAAATAAACAAACCAAAACTTATACGAACACAGTAAAAAGACAAAGCAACTAATCAAAATCGCTATGTGGAAACAACGCTTAAGTAAAATAATAATTTATAAATAAAAGAACACAATCCACCACATAGGGTGTACATTACTACATGAGCAAGTTAATAAAGTATATGAAGTAGCTTAGACCATCGAGTCACAAAATGAGACTCTTAATGGACTGGCCTCTAAATCAACTCCTATTGGGTAATAGTATCATGGATTTTGCTTACTATTTGGAAAACCGCTTATAAATAGTCTAGTCTACCCTACATGGAAATGCGAAGGTATTGACCATGATTTTTCTGTGTAATCTAGTCCATTTTCTTGTTTCTATTGTTGATCTTGTTGCACGTTCCTTATTCGTGTTGAGTGATTGTTGCTAAAGCCGGTATCACACGAGCGCTTTTTCCCTCAACATTTATCCTCAACACTGGTCTGGCAGCTTATGAGGTCAACATTTAAAATATTTCAGTTACCTAAATTGATCTACTATCAGTCTAGTTTCCGATACCAGTGCAAAATACTCCATAAATGATGCCAGAAAAATGTTGATAATCGAATGTTGACTGTAAAAGCTCTCGTGTGATACCGGCTTAACAGTTTCTTCCTAACTTTTAAAATATACAGAGACGCCTCACTTAGAGTCGCATCATTTTAAGTTGTTTCATTATTCACTGCTCATTAATGCTGGAACAAAATTAGCTTAAAGTTGTTTAGCTTCCATTATTAAGTTGTAAATCAAACAAAATGTTCCAAATTCACAATGAAAACGACAAAAAATACTTGATTCACATAAAGTTGTTTCATTTAAAGTTGTGATTCACTTAACCCCTTCAGCAAGATGACGCCTTTTTATCTTTGATTGTCGCTTTTATGATAGACGATTTTATGCAGTTTAAGAAGGTCCTATTTATTCAGAGGGTTTATCGATAGTCTCTAGTTTATGTTATTTATTTATTTATATATTTTTTAAATCGAGACTGTAATTGCCCCTTAGAGTCCTAGAGGTATGTTATAAGTTAAAGAAAATTGTGCGATGGTAACCAGAATAAGATGATGAATATATCATCATGCTGAACGGGTTAAAGTAGTTTCATATATAGTTTTTCAGAAACGTAACCACAACTTTAAGCGAGGAATTACTGTGCGGTACTTCTGAGTATTGTATTATTATTAGTGTCCATTTAGTATATACTGTAGGTACAAGAGAGGAATCAGGATATTTTGAATGAAAGACATAGGCATATACTGTAGCTGAAATTATTGAGGACTTGACACTTTCAGTCTAAGTGAAGTTATTTTGTTTTCTATTCTGGCTATCATTAGATGGTTTTACTGTGTTTAGGAAGGATTTTTAACAGTCAACGAAATAATGGAGATATAGTACACCTTTTTTATTATTAAACATCCTTGATAAGCTGCATAAAATCGTCAAATAATAGCCAGAATATAAGGAATAATGGTATCACCCGTCTTGAAGTGGTTAAGGAGGTTTCACTCAAGCTTTTAGCATCAACTTTCAACATACTGAACATCTTTATTCGGGGAACTTTTTAAGACTATTTTGCGCTATACCCATTTCCATAGAAGTTGGCCAGAAATCGTGAACCCTAACCTCTATCACTCAAAAAGGGCTAGAGCAAATGAGGTATAAATTTCCACACCTGTTCCCTGGCTGACCGTTCTCAACAGGGTGTCAAACTGTAGCAATTTTGTTTGAAGACTTGAAAGAATACTAGAAAATTAACATGAAATAGCATTGTTTTTGGCAATTTTATCACTTCCAGAGACACAATTTGAGCTATAAACCATAATTTTATCTTCTGGTTTTCAAACTACAGTACTGAAATATGAGCTCGATTACTCTGTCGTTTGTGAGTTATAGAGGTTATCGTTCAGGAGTTTTGGCCTGCCGGTACTTACTTGGAAAATTATATACTATTGGCAACTATAGTCTGTTCATTATAATTATATACTATTGGCAACTATAGTCTGTTCATTATAATTAGGACAGAATTCTTCACCACTAACCTTTATAACGAAGAATATACTGGAGTAATCGTGCTTATTTATCTACCATTTGGGAAGAGTCAGCCAGGGCATATGTGTGGAAATTCACAGACCATTTGCTCCTGCCCTTTTTGAGTTAGAAAGGATAGAGGCCAAGAGTTGATGAATTGAGTATAGACTGGAAATAGATCATTGTAGGTGAGTGAATTATCATACACCTTTAGAAGATTATGACGCATTTTGACAGTTTATTCTGGCTATCATATTTATAATGTTAAACTTGAAAAATAAACAAACCAAAACTTAGACAAACACAGTAAAAAGACAAAAGAACTTATCAAAATCGCTATGTGGAAACAACACTTTAGCAAAATAATATTATAAATAAAAGAACACAATCCACTATATACGTTGAACATTACTACATGAGCAAGACAATTTTATACAATTTAGGAAGGATTTGTGGGAATTATAAGGCTAAAGACTATCTCAATTACCCCTCTGACTTCCATATACTCCTCCTAATCTGAACACAATCGTCTAATGATAGCCAGAAAACAGAAAAGAAATGTGTCATCGCATCTTCTAATTGGTAAAATACTGCCACATCAGAGTTTCCGTTAAAAGTTGATATAAAAAGCGCTTGTGATTCCGGCTTTAGATCTGATTCTCTTCTTATAATGTACTTGCAATAACTTTGGACTAAGTCTTTATTTCAAACTGGTATCATAAATGTATTAATTCCCTTCACATTCATTCCATTTTCATTCTAAGAAATGTACAGGCTAGTTTGTTGGTAGTTTACTTAACATTACATAATTATGAATTTTGTTTTTGAACCAGATGTTTGAAAGTGCTTGAGAATGAAACTTAAATACTGTAATACTGTATCATCAGAGTTTGGGACCCTTTATTTAGTCTGTTATTCTATTAGTTTCTTGTTATGTGATACATTACTGCCTTACATTTACTTTAGCATTAATAGTACTGTATGCATTATTCTGGTAAAATTAGTGATAGGGAGAGAGGGCACCCTTCTGACCAAAGACAGCCGCTTGGAGGCTTTTTTTTTTTTTTGTATTTGGCCACCTCAGGTACAGGGGACTCTATTCTTAGGTTAACCCCATCACTATGTCTGATAATTGCTATGCCGTGTTCCTTTTGGCTTAGTGTTTTGGTTACCATTAGCAAAGGTGGGGCATGTCTGAAGGTGCGATCCTAAGGCATCTGGTTCATTCATAAATTCAGTTTCCTTCCAAACTTTGCTCTGAATGAAATAGTTATGAAACCAATAATGTACTTGAACATCTAGATGAGTAATGACTATAAGTAGCACCAACGAACTTGACAATAATCTTGACCCCTTAACTTCTTATAACTCCAAATGAATGAAAGCAATCAGGCTCACATTTCTATCTTTTGGGAAGAGTTCATCAGGAAATAGGTGTGGATATTTACAGCCAGTTTGCTCTAGGCTCTTTTGAGTTAGAGGGAGGTCAGGGTTTAAGATTATTGTCAAGTTCGTTGGCGCTACCTATAGTCCCTCGTTTGCCAGGCCTGTTATATTAACTGTGTTGGTGGTGTAATGGTTTAGATGCTTATGTTCTGGGTGTAGTGTCCCGAGTTTGAATCCCGGGAGGACCATATGATTTCATTGGTTTATTAAGTACATTGGGGTTTGTAATTGATGATTAATGTTAAGAACTGGGTGTTACTTATGAATGAACATGATTGGTTGGCAGGGATGTGTGGAGTGACCCTGGATAATGAACAACTTACTGTATATTATGTCCAAAATAGTAAAACACATTGAACCAAACTGAATATTCTGCCAGGGGAGAGGTGCCAGGTTCATTTAAACAGAGTATAGTGTGCATTGTTGCCTAAGTAAATGCAAGGTAAATGAACAGACAAAATGTATAGTTTGCTGAAAATCTTGCTTATCTATCTATCTATCTATTGCCTGACGCCGTGATCCCCGAAGGGGTGGCCACGAACGAACCGCCCCCATGCACCTCTGTCCCCAGTCAGTCGACGCCCCTCCCCCCAACCAGCACCGCCTTCGTTCATGTAGTTCCTCACTCCATCCTTCCACCTCATATTCGGTCTACCTCTCCCCCTCTGTCCCTCCACCTCGCTCTCGTACACCCTCTTAGTCATTCTCTCGCTTTCCATACGTTCCATATGGCCGAACCATCTCAAGTTGTTCCTTTTCACACATTCCAGCACATCTACCTCCACACCACACCTCCTTCTTACTTCCTCATTAGTCTGTCTATCCCTCCATGTAACTCCGCACGCACTCCTTAAGTAATTCATTTCCACTGCTCTCACTCTTGGTCTGAGTCTCTCAACCAACGTCCATGCTTCGCTTCCGTAAGTCAGTGTCGGGATTACCACACTGTCATGCAAGGACTTCTTCACTTCCATACTGACCACCCTATTTCTTGTTACTGCTTTTAGCGTTCCTACAACCCTCTTCCCCTGTTGTACCCTCTCCCGCACCTCTTCATCCATAGTCCCATCTTTACTCAACACACTGCCCAGATACTTAAAAGAGTTGACGATCTCCATAGCCTGACCGTTCAGCTTCACCTCACACTCTGTGACTTCACCCCTTTCGAAGACCATAACCTTGCTCTTCCCCGTATTTACCTTCAAATTCCGTTTTTCGCACACTGTTCCAAACTCATTTACCAGACCCTGCAACTCCCATTCATTATCACTCATCAGAACTGTATCATCCGCAAACAGCAGTATAGGTAGCTTCCACTCAATTCCCTCCCTTTTCAGCGATACACCAACATCCACTGCTCTTGATAGTATTTCTTTCATAACTCCATCCATATATTTTTTTTTTTTTTTTTTTTTTAAAGAGACAATATACAGTAAACAACCACGGGGACATCACACACCCCTGTTTCAAACCATCATTCAGGTCAAAGAACTCGCTCTGCTCACTCTCCACACGTACTGCCGCCTTTGCACCCTCATACATGCTCTTCACTGCTTTCAGCAACTTGCCCTCTACTCCGTATATTCTAAGTACTTTCCACAAACCTTCTCTATCCACTCTGTCATAGGCCTTCTCTAAGTCCATAAAGGCAACATACACCTTTTGTTTCTTCTCCAGATACTTCTCCACAACACAATTCAGGGTAAAAATCTGATCTACACATCCTCTTCCCTTCCTAAAACCTCCCTGCTCGTCGCCTATCCATTTCTCCGTTCTCACTCTCACTCTCTCAATCACTACCCTACTGTATACCTTCCCTACTACGCTTAGAAGACATATTCCTCGGTGGTTACCACACACTCCTCTTTCCCCTTTGCCCTTATATAGGGGGACTATTATGCCAGTCTTCCAGTCATCGGGTGCACTCCCCTTCTCCCATGCTAGTTTGCACATTTTCCATACCCATTCTATCACTATCTCACCACCATACCTCAACATTTCCCCACACACTCCATCTGTTCCTGGTGCTTTCCCCAACTTCACTCTTTTCATGGCTTCCCACACTTCTGACCTCCTGATCCCCACCTCCTCCTCCACTACTTCTCTTCTTCTCCCTCCCATACCATATCCAGCTATGTTTGCTGGCTCTTCATTCCTTTCATTTAGCAACTCACTGAAGTACTCCCTCCATCTTTCGACTCTCTCTTGCTTCTCGGCTAGCATTCTCCCATTCTTATCTTTCACACCCTTACTGTTTCCCTTGCTACCTTCCCTAACTTTCTTGACTTCTTTCCAGAACAGTTTCTTACTCTCCCTCCATTTTACACTCAGATTCCTTCCAAATTCCTCATCTACTCTTCTCTTACTTTCCTTCACTACTCTCTTCACCACCCTCTTACTCTCCACGTACCTCGCTCGTTTCTGCCTCTCGGAATCTTCATTCCCAACCACTCTCTATATGCTTTCTTCTTTTCTTCCACAGCTATTCTTACCTCTTCTGTCCACCATGCTGTACCTTTCACTCCCCTCCCTCTTCTCCTCACTCCACACACCTCCTCACATGCTGCACAGATCTCATCCTTAAACACCTTGCTCATCTCCTCCCTATGTAATTTTAAGTTATTTAATTTTCTGTAGACAGTCCTCAGGTGCTTCTAATTGTCTGTAACTATAGTTGATTCATTATATGTTGGCCAGAAATTTTGACCAATATCCTCTATAACAAAAATTACATGAATAATCAAGTTAATATTTCTACTATTTGGGAAGAGGTCAACCAGGTAACAGGTGTGGACATTTACACCCCATTTGCTCTAGTCCTTTTTGAGTTACAGAGGATAGCCGGTCATGCTTTCTGGCCTACTTAAAATTAATAGACTATTGTACTCTTTGTTTCGCATCATAAAAATGTCGGGTTAATGTCCCCTTCTAGACGTCTCACAGAATGTCATAAAGATTTTTGGCAAGTTATTGATTTTGACTGCACTACTTTTTTCAATGCCTTAGTGCAGCTGTATGAGAGAAAAATTTATATAAATAACACAAGTTCATATGTTATCAAGATGTGCAGTATTATTCTTAATTAGAGCAACTTTCTTTTCCATCTCGCTGCTAACCATTTGTGAAATTTGGGTAGATCAGTTAGTTTGTAAATGGTGGTTTATTTAATACATGGAACAGGTACAGTCGGCCTAATAAGTGATGTCTCGGCACCAAGTATGTTTTGATCAATAATTGGTATCAGCAATATCTAAGCTTCATTTCTTTATATCGAGTGAAATATACAAGCATGTTCCTACACTTACCCACCCTATTCAACATCTGGCAGACATTATTATAGCACAGAGCGAGCCAAACATAATGACAGCTGGGACATGACTTATTAGCACGACCGTACAAGCTAGATAATCGATTCATTTGAGGCCATCCCCTCTCTGGGATTACGGCTTCTGGCAATAGACAGAGAGATAGAACTTCATAAAAAATACTACCCCACTAAAAATAGTAGATTGATTAATAAGTGTAGTATCAAGACTGTTGATAGTTAAGGGGAGGTTTTTGTTTGTTCTCTAGACCTCAATCAAGCTTAAAATTACACCCTCTAGACCCCCATTCAAGATAAATTTTTACATTTTTCGGTATTGTGCAGTCTCTTAAATTACACAGGCTGGATATGATGTATTAATTGAACCCCCATATACAAATGTACTGGTCTACCCTTGTTGATATTCAGTCCATATGGTGGGTCAAATGGGGTAATTTTATTTATAAGAGGAATAAAAGGAATTGAGGGCCATTTATTTATTTATTTATTTATTTATTTATTTATTTATTTATTTATTTATTTATTTATTAGCGCCCATATTATGTTTTAACCCCTTCACCACCATTACATCATTTGTATCATATTCTGGTTACCATTAGACGATTTTCTTTAGTTTATAATCTACCTATACGACTCAAATGGGTAAATACGGTCGCAATAAACCTTCTTAGTAACGTAGGTCCTGCTTAAACTGCATAAATCATCTAATTTTAGTCCGAATCTAAGGTATAAAGATGTCATAGTGCTGAAGGGGTTAAGCAGTTATTATTCTTGTTATGGACTATAATTATTAATGAACATGATACTAGGCCGGAAATCTTCACCCCTAGCTTATTATAATTAACAGAACGATATTTCTAACATTTAGGAAGAGTCAACCAGGTAGAGAGTTACAGCCCGTTTGCTCTTGCCCTATTTGGGTTATAGAGTTGATGGGTCAAGAATTCTGGCCTAGTTACAGTGAAAAGACTGACTAAAACTATAAAATGAAGCTATGTTATGAAACCCAAATTTGTTTTGTAGGATTCAAGCTGAAAACTTGACTGGAGAAATTGGCCCTATGTGTGTATTTTGATAGTTAAGTTTTATCTGGAAGTGAATATCATTACATTGTTATAACTAGGCTTTAATGGCTGCTTTCTCGTAGTTTTGAAATTGCAAACAATAAAGCGTATCTATTTTTATGCTATGTTTTAATTTCCGCATATCAATTCACATTTTTTAATAATTTTAAATAATATTTTGACATTTAACATGTAGTTTCTTTATTCATGCAGAGTTTAGTAAAATTTGCCAGAACGTCCCGGACTTCCCAAACTTGACTACTTCCTTTAACGTGACGATAGTGCGTTGTTATATGTGCGATTAGTTTGCTTGGGAAACAGATTAACTTGCTTATGTAGTAATGTACACCCTATGTGGTGGATTGTGTTCTTTTATTTAATAATTTTCATTTTAGTAAGCGTTGTTTCCACATAGCGATTTTGATAATTTAATTTGACTTTATATTGTCCTTGTCCCAATTTTGGTTTGTTTAGTTTGCAAGTTTTACATTTTAATTCATATATACATATTCTTTAAGACAGTGATCCATAAAAAGTATGTCAGTGGCTGAATTGTACTTTTCCCTTTATACATACATACATACTGTACAATGGTTTAACGTCATTTTCTATGAGTAGCGCCAACGAACTTGACAATAAACTTGACCCCTTAACTTCTTATAACTCAAAATTAATGTAAGCAATCGGGCTGACATTTCTATCATTTGGGAAGAGTCCACCAGCAAATAAGTGTGGATATTTATTGCCACTCCCCCTTGACACATGACTTGTTTCCGCCGTTTGGGGGCTTCCGGGCTTGTAGGTGGAGCGGCCAAGGTTCTTGGCCGCTCTCCCTATCACCTCCAACTAATTTTGTCATGTCCTTTTCTTTCTCATCCTTTCTAGTTTTCGTTTTTCCCTCTTCCGCTTTCTCCTGGGGGAGCCATCAGAGGCCGGTCTCCCACCCTTGAACTTTTGTGGTCCCGTCCCTCCCTTCCCTTCCGGTTGACTTCCCTGTTTGCTTCCTTCCTTTCTCTTTAACTGCTTCGGAGGTTCTAGTTTCCTTAGGGCTTCACCTTGGTGTCTCTGATCACTGCTGAGTTGGCAGAGTCCACCTGGCGACAGGTGCTGCCGGCCAGGGCTCGCAAGGCTCGTTGCTGGAGGATAGGCACTATAGGGTTGCTTTGGGGTTTCTGACTCCCTTCTCTCTTCCCAGTGAGTATGTCAGGTGAATACGCCGGCCCCGTTCTCCGTGGGACAAAGCTGCAGGACAAATGCCCGGGTTGTACAAGGTCCCTAGCTCAAAGCCGAGACCTGTCCCATCTCAATTGGCCGCATTCTGAGTTTCGTGGCCCTGCGGAGGTCTTTCTCCCTTTCGTTACCAGGGGCACCTGGTAACCGCAGTATCTTCTTCCATGCTTTACCCCCTTTTCTCTTGCTATGGTGACAACGTATGCTTTTTTCACTGTTCTTCCCTGTTTATGGCTTCTGCTTTAGTGGTTCCGGTGAGTGAGCCCCTTGTGGTATGCAGCCTGCCACTTGGGGGTCTGTTGTCTGGCTGTCAGTCCGGTTCACCGCGGAAGCACGGTGAGTCGGGGATGGTTTTGGGTGCTCTCGACCAACCCGCTGAAATATCCCTCGATCATCGCTCGTCCCTCTCGTCCATTACCGTTCCGAATCCTTCTACTACCCTTCCGTCTTCATCACGTCTTTCTCCACCCTCCACTACCCAGGCTTTCATCTCCTCTCCTGTAGTTATTTCTGCGTCTTCCTCTTCTTCCTCTTTTCCCTCTAGTACTGTCACCCTCGACCCTTTTCTGCCCTCCCTCCCTCGTTCTCTTTCCTCTTCTTCTCCAGTTTCGTCCTCTTCTCGTCCTCGCTCCTCGGTCCTCCCTCTGTCCTCTCTCTTTGCACCTCCTTCCTTTACTAAGTTTTTCTCCATCCCTGCATCTGCGCCTCTAGCCGGTGATGACCTCCTCTTCCACCTGCGTCTCCTTCAGCAGGTGGGAAAGGACGTCACCTTCCACTGCCGCCATGATGCCTCCCGTCTTGTTACCGTCCAAGACGAACTTCAGGCTACTGCTATGTCCTCGTTCGTCGATTGTTCTGGCACCCCCATCCTGGCTCAAAAAGATCAACGACTCAACTCCTGTACAGGGACTGTCCTGATCCCCGCATCCATCCGTCTCGGGGGTCGTCCATTCGCGGATTGCGCCGACCTCGTCAAGGACATCGTTGTTGCTCAAGATCACAAGGTGGTTAGTGTGTTTTTTTTTTGTTTTTTTTTTTTCTTTCTATATTCCAACTTACTCCCTCTCGGGCATAGGCTGAGAGCCTGGACATTCACAGCTGTACAATGAACAGTGAAGCCCGTGAGGTCTTGTTCCAGTCTAGGGAGTGAGACATGTGAAGCACGTAGAGTACAACGAGCACCTGCCATCTTGCCTTCACATGAGGCACGGTACTCACTCATGGCCCGAAGCGACCCCATCTCTGAAGCCACCTCTTTCCCGTGCTTCACTGTCTTGCCCCCTACACTCGGACTCTCATTTTTACACAGACACACAACGCCACCTGTTGAGCAGATAACTCACCAGGCATTGCACCCCTATAGCATATTTTGAATATGGGAATATTCATACAGTGCTATTTAATCAGGGAACAATGAGGGTATTTTATTAGCGTTTCGGTGGGCTTTGTGGTAATGCACTGATACTAGGTACAGCACAAATTCCATCCCAATAATATCTTCCCATTGATACATCGGGATTTGAACCCGGGACCTTTGGATTACCAGGCCAGTGGCAAGACCACTCCGCCACACCTCCCCTATGCTACACTATCCCTCCTCGCGACCTTCGCCGCCATCCCGCTAACATTGCCAAGATCTCTTTTGATGGACTTTCCCTTCCTGCCCATGTTATTGTCGGTGGTACTCGCCTCCCCGTGACTGCGTCTCTTCCCCGTCCACTCCAGTGTCACAGCTGCTGGCGTTTCGGCCACCCGGCGAAGTTCTGCCATACAGCCGCTGAGAGTCCACTCTGGCCGCGCTGTGCGCAGTCCGGACATGCCGTTGGAGAATGTCAGTCAACGTCCCAGTTCTGCCTTAATTTCCGCGGGTCTCATTCGGCCGACTCTAAGATTTGCCCCGTTCATCTGTTCGAGTCTGAAGTTGCTGTGCTCAAAGCGAGACACGGCCTTACGCTCACCGCAGCCCGCCAAGAGGCTCGTCGCTTGGGCTTCACCCCTCCATCATTTTCCAAGACTCTGTCTCCTCACTCCTCTTCTTCGCCTCCCTCTACCCCCCCCCCTTTTTCTGGTTCCTCAGTTCCTTCCACCGCCTCCGCTCCCTCCGTCCCCCTTTCCGCCCCCCCGGTCGCACCAGTTTCGTCGTCTGCCTCTCTTCCTTCTACCGGTGCTTCTCCCAGATTTTCTCCTTCCTCCTCTTCTGTCTCCTCCGTTCGTCTTTCCGTCTCTTCCTTTTCTGTACCTTTGTCTAACACTTTCTCTGTTCTCAGTCCTTCTCCTACTTCTGCCCCTTCATCTTGCTCTCTTCCTTGTTCCTCCTCTTCTAGTCTCCCTCAATGCTCTCACCGTTCCAAGCCTCCCCCCCGTTCTCCGTCATCTTCCTCTTCTAGTCGCCCCAAATCTCCTACTCGCTCTAAACTTCCCTTCTCCTCTACCAAACGGGCTCCTGCGCTCCGTTCTTCCTCTCCCGCTTCCTCTTTTAAACGTAAGGGTGGTCTCCGTGACGTGCGGAGCTCAAGTCCCTGCGAGGAGAAGAAGAAGTCGCCTACTTCTCCTTCTGTTTCCCTTTCTCCTCCCTCCGTCCAGTCTCCTCCTCCTCCCGTCACTGCGTCCCTAGATTTCTCCTACGAAACCCTACCTAAGATTGATGAATTTATCCGTTCTTCCCACCCACCGCCTTCAACCGTTCATGCCGAAGTTCATCCTACCCCCTCTTCTCTCCCCCCTACCCCTGCCCCGTTCTCTTCCTCCACTCCCCCTTCTGGCCTTCCTCCGGGCCCTCCTCCTCTTCCTCCTCCTGACCCTCCCCCTCTTCCTTCTCCTGCCCTTACCCCCTCCTTCTCTTCCCACCCGCCGTCCGTCCTTCCTACCTCTTCCGGCCCTCCTCCTTCCTCCCCTCTTTCTCTGTTAGACCTCCCTATGCCCCCCGGTTTCCAGTCATCCCCTTCAACGTCTTCTCCAATTCCTGCTATTATTTCCCATCGTTAGCCTCTCTTGGCTATATTTTCCACCCACGGTGTTAACTGTATTTTGTAAATATGTTGTATATAGTGTACGTATTTTCTTCCCTCTTGTACGCGTCTTTTTTTTTAATCTTTTTTGTCTTTTTAATGTCCATTTTACAATGGAACATTAGTAGTTTTGCAGCACAACGTGTTGATCTTCGTTACCTTATATCTAGGTTTAGCCCACTTGTTATTAGCTTACAAGAATCGCGTTTATCTAATGCCCCCCCCCCCCATACCTTTTTACTCCTATATAAGTTCTCCCCAATCCCAGTATGATACTTGCCTCCTCGTACATCATGATGTCCCAGTGTCTCCGTTAACTATTCATACCTCTCTTAAATGCACGCTTGCCAGAGTGTTCCTTTCACGCTGGCTTACAGTAGTTTCCATATACCTTTCCCGCTCGATCCCGATCGATGTTCCAGAATTAAACAGGATCCTTTCTCTATTACCTCCACCTTTCCTCCTTTTAGGGGATTTTAATTGCAGGCATTCCCTGTGGGGTGACTCTACCGTTAATACACGAGGTCGTTCCCTTGAGGCTCTGATTCGTACGCACGATTTATTTCTTTTAAACACTGGTTCCTCTACGCATTTTGATAGTGGCGCCCGTACCTTCTCATGTATTGACTTGTCTCTTGTCTCCGCGCCCTCCCCGTTGGTGTTTCGATCGTGCCGACTGGACATCTTTCGCTGATCTCGCCGTTCCGCCTAATCCGACCCCTGCTTTCCCGGATCCTGATGCCATGCTTACCAGTTTCCTGATGTTTGTGCTCCATGCTGCCTATACTTGTATTCCACGCACCACTCGGAGTATGTCTTCTAAGTGTGTACCGTGGTGGGCTGCTCAGTGCACTTCAGCTTTACGCAATAAAAGAGTCAAGTGGAAGAGTTTCCGTCGGAAAAAAGGCTCTCCATATGAGCGGGATGCATATACTCTTTTCAAACAGGCTAATGCCGTCTTCCGTCGTACAATCCGCTCTGCAAAAATATCTAGCTGGATGTCGTATGCCTCTACTATCAACGCAGATACACCTGTTCCGCAAGTCTGGGCTCGCGTCAGGAAGATTGCAGGGAAACATGCGCCTACGCCGGCCCCAGTCCTCCATACCAACACTGGCATTGTGGGCGACCCATCTCTGGTGGCCAATATGTTGGGACAACATTTCAGTGATGTTAGCACTGGCTCCCATCTCCCGCCCTCCTTCCAGATGCATAAACGCCGTTCTGAACTTTAGCGACTTGACTTCGCCTTATCATCTGATTAGTTTTTCAATGCCCCCTTCTCCCGGGCTGAGCTTGAGTCTAGCCTGGGAGCCTGTAAGGATACATGTGAAGGCCCTGACGGTGTCCATTACTTGATGCTGAAGCACTTATCTCCACCTGCGCTTGGCTTTCTCTTATCCATCTACAACCGTCTGTGGTCCACAGGCTTTTTCCGGCTGAGTGGAGACATGCCATCCTTCTCCCATTCTTTAATCCGGGTAAGTCGGGCCATACACCAGCAGATTACCGTCCAATTGCCCTGGTCAGTTGTGTAGGCAAATTATTAGAACGCATGGTTCACTCCCGCTTAATGTGGCTCCTAGAATCAAGAGGCATCCTGTCACCTTTTCAATATGGCTTTCGCAAGGGCCGTAGTACTTTGGACCCATTATCGAGATTGGCGACATCTATCCACGACGCCTTTTCGGACACTAAGTCAGTTTTAGCTGTATTCTTCGATCTTGAAAAAGCTTATGATACTGCCTGGAAATACAACATCCTTCATACCCTTTTACGTTCTGGTGTGTCTGGCAACATGGCGGTATTTTTGAAGAACTTTCTCCGTGATCGTACTTTCCGAGTCAAGCTTCAGAATACATTCTCACGAACATACCCCCAACACGACGGTGTCCCACAGGGTTGTGTTCTAAGTACCATCCTTTTTATCCTAGCTATTAATGGTATTATTTCTTCTTTCCCTCTTGGTGTCCGTGCTTCTTTGTATGTGGACGACTTCGCTATTTACGCTGTGGGTTCGGATATCGCTGCCCTACAAGATCTCATGCAGAAGGCCATCGATGCAGCTGCGCAGTGGGCTACGGCCCATGGTTTTCGGTTTTCGCCCTCGAAATCTTGTGCCGTCATCTTCACAAAACTCCATACAGTCCCGCATCCTGTTCTTACGTTGTATAACCACCCTCTGCCTTACAGGTTCTCAGCTCCATTCTTAGGTCTCATTTTCGATACTCGGTTGACATGGTACCCGCACATTACTTCGTTACAAACCCTTAGCCACTTGTCTTGGGGTGCGGACCGGACGACTCTTCTGCGCCTCCATACAACGCTTATTCTATCCAAGATCGATTATTGCTGCCAGGTATATGCCTCCGCTGCACATACAAACCTTAAGCGCCTAGACTCCCTTCACCATCACGGTCTGTGCTTGTCGCTAGGGGCTTTTTGCTCTACTCCAGTTATTAGCCTTTATGCTGAATCAGGTGTCGCACCGCTATCATCCAGGCGGGATAAACTGATCCTTCGATGTCATCTTCGCCTTCTGCATCACAGGTCGGCTGGTTTTCCTCCCACGGCTTCCGGCATAGCCCCATCATCGTCTGCTACTTCGTTCCCTGGTCGGGTCTCTGCTTTACTAGCCTCCTTCTCTTTTCCCATTCCATCAGTGCTACCCCTCCGACAGTCAGAGTTCCCCCCATGGCTACTCCCTCGCCCTGCCGTTTGTACAGCTGCCCTCCTCCCCTCCAAGGCCTCTTCAACCCCACAGTTGCTTTATGCTCAGTTTGCGGAACATATGCTACACCATTCTTCAGCCGTTCCAGTGTACACTGATGGTTCCAAGACCTCCGCCGGTACAGGGTTTGCGGTTGTGTTCCCGGACCGGACCTTCCAAAGTCACATCTAATCATGTGCTAGTGTCTTTACGGCCGAGTTATTTGCTATTTTATTTGCCCTACGTACTATTTTTTGTTCACACCTGCATACCTTTGTAATTTTAGTGACTCCCTTAGTGCTCTTCAGAGTGTTCAGTCTATTCCCGCTGTTAACCCCTTAGTGCTGGAGATTCAGGAATGGTTTTTCCGCATCGCTACTAAATTAAAGTCCCTGTCTTTCTGTTGGGTCCCGAGTCATGTTGGAGTGCCTGGCAATGAGCGAGTTGATTTTTTCGCCCGCTCTGCTATTACCTCTCACCGACTCGTGCCACGGCGTATTCCTGCATCTGATTACTTCCCGCATGTTACTCAATTACTACGTCAGCGCTGGCAGGACGAGTGGACCTCAATGAGAGTGTCTGATGTCAAACTGCGTTCTGTCAAACCTTCCGTCCTACCTTGGAAGTCTTCCTCTCATCGCAATCGTCGATGGGAGACCGCTCTAGCCCGTCTTCGGCTCGGCCACACCAGGCTCACGCATGGTCATTTGATGTCCTGTGATGTCCCCACGCTCTGTCCTTGCTGCCATATTCCAGTGTCTGTCCAGCATCTCCTGATTGACTGTCCGCGTTTCTCCAATGCCCGACGGCAGGCATTCCCCTTCATATCCTCCCTTAATCGCCCCCTTGTCTTAGCCGATATGCTTGGAGAGTCCCCCACTTTTTCCCCCACGGTTTCTCCTCCATACCCGTCTCCTTCAGCTTCTTTAATTAGTGTTTCCTAGTCTTCTTATCCTCTACTCCGTATTGCGCCCAGCCCCACAACATCTCTGATGTTTTTTTCCACAAAGTTTATTTTGGTGCCACATAGTCTTTTTAGGCTTGGTGCGAATCCCTATTTTAATAATAATAATTTATAGCCAGTTTTCTCTAGACCCTTTTGAGTTACGTAGAGGTCAGAGGTCGAGATTATTGTCAAGTTCATTGGCGCTACCTACAGTATTATTACTGTATTGTAAAAGTGTAAAATAGTGACACGCTATGACCTGTATACAAGAAGGTGTGGCTTGCAACTCTATCCAGTACAGTGATGCTTGGGTACACGAAGATATGTAGTGCTGCGAGAGACAGACTAAGTATATATAGACTGGGTATAAGGGTACGTCGGGAGGATTACACTCAAATGCCGCTCGAAACCGTTGGAGAATATAGAAACCCTCTTTCGCTATCTGCGCCGTTGATGGAACCCCCTCGTAACTGGTTGATGAGACATGTCACTTGATGGGAACGCTGATCATTCACATAATGTGGCTAACATGTTGGTCAGAAAATGCATCTTTGCTGGAAAGTGTATCAGGTCAGTGATCAGTTAATACATTTCAGCATGTCAAGGTGGTTGGCAAAATAGCCCGGAGCGCCACTAAGGAAATGCGTTCCTGTACAGTAGTTGGGAGTAGTGCACTGCTACCAAAAATCTTTTATGATCCCTGGAGGTGGTAATGGTGCTGGAGTTAGGGATTTTGTTTCTAACTCGCCATATCTAGTATCGTCTATGCTGCTTAAGGAGAGACACCCTGTTTTTCTGGACCCCCTTCTCCCTAATGTTTAGTCCCACTAGTTTTGTTATTATAAGACATTCGGCCCATTAGTTTGGCGACTTTAATTAACACCTTTCACCCCATTTCGTTGTCAATTTTAAGACCTTTCGTGCCATTTAGGTGTCGACTATTTCCTGGCGAGCGATAGCGAGCCTGCAATTTTAAGAGGAACTGGCCTTCGGCCGGGACATTTTTCTACCGAAAAATTTACAAACTTATCTTGAAGGGGGGGGGGGGGGTCTAGGGGTTGTTTTTCTAAGCTTGATGGAGGTCTAGCGAGGAAACTAAACAAATATTCTGGCTATTGTTAAACGATTTTTATCTAGGTTAGGAAGGGTAGATGGAAGTCAGAGGGTTAATTAAGGCAGTCTTCATCCTTTTCATTCCCACCGATCCTTCCTAAGCTGTACAAAATCGTTAAGGAATAGCCAGAATAAACTGTCAAAACGTTTCATGATCGTCAAGGGGTTTGGTGTTTCGTTTAGTTTCGAAGCAGGGTCATAGTGGTGTTATTAAATCATCTCGCGCCCGTCTTGCCATTAACCCCTTCTGTACCGGCGACGTACTTTTTAACTATCTGGCTACTATTAGACGATTTTACTCAGTTGCTTAAGGGCCTCCAACGAATTAACAGGTTTCGAACTATCTCACTGAACCCTTTACACCACCACAGATCCTTCTTCAACTGCACAAAATCGTCTAAATATTGCTAGAGAAAAATGATAAAGACGTTGCGGTACAGAAGGAGTTAACCCTTTGAAGATTATGGCGCAGTTTGACCATTTATTCTGGCTATTATTAGACGATATTATACAGCTTAGGAAGGATGTGTGGGGGTTGTACAGGTAAAGACTATCTCAATTAACCATCCGACTTACAAGTGAACTCTGGAACTCCCTCCCTTTATCAATCTTTCCTTCATCTTATGACTTAAACTACTTTAAACTTCGTGTGTCCAGGCATTTTGACCCCAATGTCTCTTGAATTTGGCTCTGTCACTCTTTTGGCTTTGGGGGAGACACTCGTTACAGGCAACCTGTTTTTTGTCTCCGTCATACACAAAGAAATTTTGTTTTAGGCTACCCTTCTTAATCTGAAATGCGTTATCGAATCTTGAAAGGGTTATTTGAAAGTAGACCTAAAATTAATAATCTTAATAATTCTTATGTTTACTGTATAATATATTACTGTAGGCCTACTGTATATAAAGAAAAATAATATGTACTTTAAATATATATGTGTGGACAAAATGTGTTAGTAATTGTAGTAATATATAACTAATGAATCAAATTGTGTTTCAGATTCGTGTGTTTTGAAGCCGAGCCTGTGGTCATGGTTCGAGTCCCTAGATTAACAGAGTATGTAGTCGTAGATGTTCTGGCCGCCATCTTGATTCCATACTCACTTCCTGCCAAGCACTCTTTTCAATCAGGGTACATTGATGGATAGGCATATAGAAATAAGTATAAATGTTAATAGAATAAACATCATATGCTCAAAATAAGATGGATATAAATAATGGTGAGGTACAGTATATTTTCTACAGCGTGAGTTGGAGTCAAGATGGTGGTCAAATATCAAGTTGTGAACTATGTTAATATATGTTACCCTAGTCTTGGTGGGCGGGGCAAGACGAAATGGTAATTATGCAACTGTAATTTAATTTTGCAAGGTACAGGGTTTAATAAGGCCAATAACAACATCACTAATATGCTTGTAATAAACAATAGTATATTGATAAATAGGTCAATTAGGCAATAGTTTGAAATGGGATTGATAATTACTCGTTTTTATTGTATAATTGGCAACTCTTTTACATAGCAACTATGAAGAACATGGTGAGGGTAGTCTGCCTGTAGTAAATGGAAATAGTCTACGGAAAATGTACTCCTATTTTCACGTATTACTATTACTACTAAAAGTTTTTATTTTTACTACTACTACTACTACTACTATTACTAGTAATATTATACTTGAAAATAGTTCTCATGGGTCACAGGCATTTAGGGATAATAAAACATACTAATAGTTATCTTTTATTTATACCTTGAGTATGGATTATTATTATTATTATTATTATTATTATTATTATTACGGGTATATACCGGTACTAAATGATTTTATTCGGCTTCGGGAAGACCCTCTTAAGTTCTACAGGACCTTCCTAAGCTGAATAATATTGCCCAATGAAAGCCAAAATGTAATAAAAATAATGGCGTTTATGTTCTTAACCCTTTTACTTTAGGCGACGTCTTTTGTTATCATAGTTACATTTAGAGGATTTTATGAAGCTTAGGAAGGACCTGTGATAGTTAACCCTTGCTGTACCGATGACGTCTTTTTTGTATTTGATTTCGGCTACATTCAGACGATTTTATGAAGCTTAGGAAGGATCTGGGGTAATTAAAAACGTTAATTGAGATCATGTGTAGCGTTTTAATTGAGGTCCTTCCTAAGCTGAATGAAATCGTCTAATTAGGTGCTTTGTTGATATTTTTAGTTAATTCATTTGATGTATTAATTTATTATTAATTTTAGCTTAAGTATATGTGTTTGTAATTTATTTGATTGTATTCGTGTATGATGTATTTATTGTATGAAGTGTATGCATATGAATAAAGATGAATTTATTACAACCTATTTCCCTAACCTTTATCCATTCAGTAATGTAGACACAAGTAACTAGTGCTTGGAAATATTAAGGGGAGTTTTTTTCTGAAATCCCTTCTTCCTCATGCTTAGCCCCATTAAGTTTGAGATTTTAAGACGTTCGCCCCATTAGTTTGGCGATTTTGAGACCTTTCGCCCCATTTATTTGACAATATCAAGACCTTTCGTGCCATTTCGGTGGCTATTTTTCTTGGCGAGCGATAGCTAGTCTATAATTTATGAGGGTTTCGGCTGGTAGATTTCTCTACCGAAAAACGTAAAGAATAACATACAAGGATATGTAAACAATAAACGTATAATTTTGTCCTTTTATTTAATTAATGGTTAGTATGCATTCAAACTGAGAACAGTTTGTTGTATATGGTATACCTATACATAGAAATTGATAAGCTAGTTGTCCCCAAAATGGCGACCGGATGAGAAGTTGTCCGATTTCTCCCGTCATCAAAGGGGTGGGGGGGGGGGGGGTGATGGCCGTCTCTCCTTGTAAATCGAGACAAGGGCTGAGCGGAGGCAGGTTCTAGAGGCCATGGGCGGCAGGTTAGATCGCTGCTCTCCCACTCTCTACGCTATATATATATATATATATATATATTTTTGTTTTACTTGATATCAGCTTCATTTATACGATTTTATGAGGCGTAGGAAGGCTATGTGGCAGCTAAAATGATTAAGTGACATATTTCGTAGCCTTTGAATCAATAGACGTCCTTCCTCAGCTGAATAGAATCGTCTAATAGTTTCCAGAATATGAAAAGGCCCTCTATAATCGTATACGTCACATTAAGCTATAATAGTATACAGATATCCCATAATAAACTCCTATTCACACTTCTATTGAATTATAACGTCTATAATAGCATACAGTATAGGGTGATTCCTTCGTGTCCATCCCCTCGGGGGTCTAGTTCATGGGGGGATCGAGGGCTCTAATGCGTGGCATTTTTTTTTTTTTTTTTTTTTAGGACACGAGAGCATTGATAAAGCTGTATAAAAATCTTGGCATAAGAACTCTCTCTCTTTCTCTCTCTCTCTCTTTCTCTCTAGCCGCATGTGAAGGAAATATGACAACCATTAAATATTAACAAAATATGTATGTTAGAATTGTCAAACTTATACCAAAAGATAGAGGATACAAATACGCGTAATTTATATTAAGTACATTTTATTCAGAAATGTATAGTTAGGGAGATATTGACGATTTTGTGAGTGAAATTCTCGATCATCTGTCACCCAATAGTTGCCATACAACCGAGGGTATATAAGGGTTCATTTTCGCCCGAATCGATCACTTTGTTCCCGGTCGTCCAGCTTGAAGAAGGTAAGTCTCGTGTGCTCCCATTTTCCCCCATTGTTTACCCTGAAAATAGAAGAAATTAAGGTGCAATAGCTAAATAACGTGACTTATTTACCACCAGACCAGAATTTGTGGACAAGAGCTTGTCGATTTTCCCATAATACTTAATACGTTTGCATTAAATAAGGCCAGTAATGTGACTGAAAAAGCCGGCAGGTTTGACGAACTTTCTGGAAGCCGGCACTTGATTGTTCGCTCAGTTATACCTCTTTAACCCTTTCAATAAAACCATATGTCTCAATAGTATGGCGACCACTAGTAGATGTTATTCACTAAGGAAGAAATTGAGATCCAGATTATAAATTGATGGCATAAATTTAGGCTATATTCCCATGTGACTTTTCTAAACTGAATTGGGCTAAGTCTTTTTTAACCAGATCAGAATTTGTGGACAAGAGCTTGTCGATTTTCCCATAATACTTCATAGTTTGCATTAAATAAGGCCAGAAATGTGATAGAAAAAGCCGGCAGGTTTGACGAACATTCTGGAAGCCGGCACTTGATTGTTCGCCCAGTTCTACCTCCTTAACCCTTTCAATAAAACCATGTCTCAATAGTATGGCGATCACTAGTAGATTTGATTCATTAAGGAAGAAATTGAAATCCAGATTATAAATTGATGGCATAAACTTAGGCTATATTCCCATGTGACTTTTCTAAACTGAATTGGGCTAAGTATTTTTTAACCTGAATAGCCTATAATTTATGTATTGATTAATTACCTATTAACCCACGAGTAATTGATGCCTTAATGATAACGTGGATGATTTGGTTAGAATAATTTAATTGGATTTTGAAAACTAATCAAACTAGCGAATCTAAGCCGGCTGACTGGACGCCTCGTGGTTATTTATCATTAAGGGAGGAGGGTAGTTTTTCTGGAACTCCTTCTCCCTCATGTTTAGCCCCATTGCTTTTGAGATACGTTCGCCCCATTAGTTTGGAAATTTGAAAAACTTTCGCTCTTTTTTTTTTCTTCAATATTAAGACCTTTCGTGCTATTTAGGTGTTAATTTCTTTCCTGGCGAGCGAGGGCAAGCCTGTAATTTAAGAGTCGACCTTCGGCCGTGACATTTTTCTACCGAAAAATTTACAAATAAATCTTGAAAGGGGGTATAGGGGGTGTACTTTTAAGCTTGGAGGTCTAGCGAGGAAAATAAAACTTGAATGAATATAATAAATTAATAGATTAACAAAATAGCCACTGTCCCCTTAACCCTTTGAACATTGACCTATTGAGTTTCTTCTGGCTATCGTTAGAAGATTTTATAGTTTACGAAAGATGTGTGGGAATCCCAAGGGCACGAGACCGGTTAACTTGGATACCTCGTGGGTATTTACTGTATAGGCTACTGTCTTATTAACGCTAGCATAAGGATCTTTTCCATTCTATTTCGGCTATCATTGCAAGATTTTAGTTTTAGAAAGCCTTGGAGTTTCACTCCGATTAATTTTATGTCATATTGTCATATTTGATTTTCATTGAACGATATTATAGTTTTGGAAAGCCTTGTGGAAGTTTCAGGCAAATGTATTAAGTTGTATTTATATACTGCATAGGTTTTGTTAGATTTTTTTTTATAAATCTTATTCTATTTTTTTATTTTTTTTTATTTTTTTTTCAACCTCCCAAATGTCAAACCGGCAAATTTGGGTTTAAGTCTGGAATTAATGAGAGCAATGTAGTCAATTTACCTTGGGATTTAACCCCTTCTGTACCGGCGCAGTCATTTTAACTTTATTCTGGCTACTGTTTGAAGATTTTATATAGTTTCAAAAGGGCCTCCAGCAATTAACAGGCTTCTAATTATCTCTTAACCCTTTTTACTACCACATGTCCTTCTTAAACTGCACAAAATCTACATTATATAGAAACATGAAAGTGTTAGGACTCTGCTTGATCCACTTACCATATGCGATCATTAATAACATTGCATTAATCAGTCAAAAAGTGCTTTATCGAATAACTTAATAGGTTAAAAGTTAAAATTATAGATAGTGTTAATATAGTTCAGTGAAATGCTAGATAATCAACAAACAAGGCAGTTATTGGGGGCAGGAAACGGTCCGCAAACTTCCGCCATTTTGGTAACCAGTAGGGTGGTGATCCTCTCTTTACACTCCAATATATCCATAGATTCCACACCCATAACACACATTCGGTAATACTGGTACAGGATATATAGTTTACTCCATGGGTATAATTACACAATTTAATATCGCCCCGTTGTTTGATAATTGACAACAAAATGGCGGCCAAGGAAAATGATGGCCGTTCTCTCACAGCGCCTCCATTAACCACATGGCCGGTTATATTACAAGGATAAGGCCAGTTTAATTTTGCACCTGGCGGAAAGCTCAATTCCTGTGCCGCTAACTTACCAATGCTTAGCGCCAAACTATGAATAGTTGTGGATTTGCATACTATTAATACAGTTCATAATTAACATTTCGCTATAACATCTTATTAGCCCAGTAGTGAACATGGGGGCATGACAATTTACCGCTAACTGAAATATAAAAAACTATGGATTACTTCTTCATAGTGCATTTAGCTCTTCTAATCAATATTTAGTTGAATGTTGCTAATGTTAAGGGGGGATGGTTCACTTTTTGGGCGATTTTTGCATGTATTCATTATTTTTTTTTAGTTTCCTCCCTAGACCTCCATCAAATTAAAAAAAAACTCCATTAGATCCCCCTTCTAAATTAATTTGTACATTTTTCGGTAGAAAAATTTCCCGGCCGAAGGCCGCTTCTTCCAACATTACAGGCTCACTATCGTTCGCCAGGGAAAAAATCGACACCTATATAGCACGAAAGGTTTAAACATTGACTAAGAAATGGGGCGAAAGGTCTTAAAATAGACTAACTAATGGGGCAAACATCTTAACATCTGAAAACTAATGGGGCTAAACACGAGGGAGAAAGTGGTCCAGAAAACCGGCCCATCCCCCCTTAAACATTTTCTGATTTTCAAGTTGGTTATCGATAATTAATGCAAATCTGAAATTACTATGCATCCTAATAATGCTAAGGTTTCATCATTAACATGCTTAGCTACCAAATCTTCGTAATAGCTGAATAATCAAGACAGGTACGGTCGCGCTAATAAGTAATGTCTCCGCTGTCATTTAGTTTGGCTCGCTCTGTGCTGTATTAATGTCTGCCAGATGTTGAATAGGGTGGGTAAGTGTGGGAACAAGTTTGTGCATCTCGCTCGAAATGAATAAATAAAGTTTAGATAATGCTGATACCAATTATTAATCAAAATATACTTGGTGCCGAGACATAACTTATTAGCGCCACTGTACATACAATCGTCTAATGATAGCCAGAATTACTATGTTTTTAACACCAACCAACTTATGAATTTAAAGAAAGTATACAAAGGAATAATTAAAGTGAGAGAATATACCTTTTTGGAAGCATATTAGAGTATAATCCTGTGTAGCGGGAGAACCTGAACATATATCTCAATAATTTGGTAATGTTACAATATATTTTTAAATTTTACATTCATAAATAGTCCACTAATATACTAGGTTAGGTTAGGTTAGGTTAGGTTAAAGATATTGTTCAATGTTTCTTAGTAAATAGGCATATGAAAAAGTTTCTCCCGGTACACAGGATCTTACCCGAACTAAACTCAATGAAATCAACAAATACATGTGGCACTCAGAGGACTCGAACCTAGGATACTCACATCGAAATTCCGTGCACCTATGCATTACGCACTGGGAAAAATAGTTTCTAAATACACACACGTATAATAATAATGCTAACAAACAAATTATGATAAAAATTGAAGACGAAGTTATTTTTGTCGTTTTGTTAGTTTAGGTAAAAAGGCTGTCCGGGGGCAATTCAATGTTTACCTAAATTATACACAGTATACTTGGCTGATTGAGATATATTTTAACAATGTATTTTTTCTTTTACAGATGTCGAACGATGATGGAAACCCCAACCAGACCACTCAACCAGTCTACCACTACCACCACCACCACGGCAACAATATCCTTTAATCCTAACCATCCTTTCCCACTGTGTTCTGTGTAAAGGGAAGTTTGATTTTGTATATATATATATATATTTTTTTTATTTTCGTCCCAAGACCTTCAGTCAAGCTTAAATAACATACCTCGAAGACCCCCCTTCGAGATAATTTTGTACATTTTTCGATAGAAAAATGTACCAGCCGAAATAATAATAATAATAATCAAAATAATACTAATAATAAGGCCAGTTTCTCATTAATTTCAGGCTCGCTAGCGCTCGCCAGGAACAAAATAGATCGCTATATGGCACAGAAGGTCTTTAGTGCCAAACTAGAAGGTGAACGTCTTAGTCTCAAAATAACCTGGGCTAAGCATGATGGAGAAAGGGGCCGGAGCAAACTTCCTTTTAATCCTAACCATCCTTCCCTCTCTCTCCCCCCCCCCCCGCGCCCCCTTCCTTCCATTGTCCTTGTCACCACCTAAACCACCTCCCTTCTACTAACATGTGTATAGACATTACGTTAGATAGGCGGCAAATTTAAGGTGAGATTCTATTTTAATACATTTCAGTGTAAATGATATACTTATTGTTTTGCAATACTTTATATATAAATAAATCTGGTATATATATTTTTTTACATTTGCTATAACTATAATATTTCCAATAACTTAACATAATTTTTGTATAATGAATATATATATTGAAATATAATATAATTAATCCATGCACTAATCTTTTTCTCCTATCGTCGTTGGCTTCGAATTAGACAAGGTTTCTGGTAGGGATGCTGAGGTGGGGTGGGGGTAGAGGGGGGTAGCTCTAGTTAGTTCAAGGGGTAGGGATAGGTAGGAGTCTGTTCTAGGTTAGTATTGGTTAGGTGTTGCTCTATTCGGTTCCCTGAGGAGGTTGGTTAGCTGTGTTAGAGGCTTGGGTAGAAGTTTAGTTAGTTCGTTAGATTTAGTTAGTATAGGGTTTGGAGTTTGGTTTGTTTTCTGTTTGTTGAAATCCGGCCGGTAGAATTCTGGTAGTCTGTTCGTTGGTTGTGAAGGTTGCAGGTTTTCAGATGATGTGGCGGCTTGCAGACCCGATGTGGCAGCTTGCAGACCCGCTGTGGCCGATTTGCAGACCCGATGTTGTGGCTGGCAGAACGGCGATCCTGTAATAATTAAATATTTTATCAACAGGCATGAGATGGATGGCCCGATGGAAGAGGAACAACGGTGAAATAAGGTATGACAGAGAAACTGTGACTAATGTAACGTTAAATCTTCCCAACAGGTTAGAGACGGGAGGACCGTCGCGATCTTACCCGACCCTGCCCAACCCAAACGACCCAAGACGACCCGATACTCCAGGCATCACGACCACCTTGACTATGGTTGAGATATACTGTTTTTTTGTTGTTGCAAACATATTTATGAATTGATACATTTTGAAAATCTGCATTATATCAGAAATATTGGCCTAATTGACCACTTGTGAGTTTCAGGCTATAAGGAAGTTTGGGCCGTATACACAGTTATTAAACAGAAATGCAGTGATGTAGGTTTTTGATGGCTAGAAAGTACGGTGAATTTGGTTTTAGTGTTTATATATGCAATACAACTCATATTTTAGCTCTTAATTCTGCTAAATGTCGATATAAAAACCAACTTCCTTATAGCTTGAAACTCGCAAGTGGTCAATTCCTTAAGGGGAGATTTTTAGTTTGGTCCCTGGATATCCTTCAAGCTTAAGATTACACCCCCTTGAGCCCCTTTTTAAGATAAATTTGTAAATTTTTCGGTAGAAAAATGGCCCGGCTGAAAGCCGGTTCCTCTTAAATTACAGGCTCGCTATCGCTCGCCAGGATAAAATACACCTAAATGGCACGAAAGGTCTTAAAATTGACAGAAATGGGTTGAAAGTTCTTAAAATCGTCAAAATAATGGGGAAAACTTCTTGAAATTAGAAAACTGGGGCTAAACATGAGGGGGAAAGGAGTCCAGAAAAAAAATCCCTCGAGTGGAAATCTCCCCTTAAGCTGTAATATTAATATTGGATTTTCTAACAGATGTGAGGGAGAGAGGCTCGGCGGAGGAAGACAGAGACCAACTGGAGAAACTCAAACGGAGCCTTAACCACCTTCACCAACAAACTAGGGTAAGAACACAACAATATTAACCCCTTGAAGCTCTGATGCGTTTTAGCAGTTTATTTTGACTATCATTAGACGATTTTATGCAGCTTAGGAAGGACCTGTGGGTATTAAAAGGATAAAGACTATCTCAATCAAGCCTCTGACTTCCATATACCCTTCCTAAACTGAATAAAATAGTCTAATAGTAGCCAAAAAACAGAACAGAAACGCGTATTGGAGCTTGATAGGGTTAATGGCTAATGGTTTATTTATTGGTACATAGATTTAATTATTTGTAAATTTGTTAACTTCCTAGACATCCGTCAAGCTTAAAAAACATCCCCAAGATCCCCCTTAGACAAATTTGTAAACTTTTCGGTAGAAAATTGTCCAGGCCGAAGGCCGGTTCCTCCTACATCACAGGCTTGGTATCACTCGCCAGGAAAATTAGTCTCCTAAATAGCACGAAAGGTCTTGATAATGACACAAATAGGTTGAAAGTTCTTAAAATCGCCAAAGTAATGGGCTGAACGTCTTATAATCGGCAAAGTAATGGGGCTAAACATGAAGGGGGACCAGAAAAATGACTTCTCTCCTTAACAATATTAAAAGTTTAGGTTACCATGTGTATATTTGTCTAAGTTCCCATATACTGTATTCATTATACTGTACAGTATAATGAGCACCTATTTTTTAAGTTGTGTATTTAGGGCTTGGTCCTCTAGAACAAATTCTGGCGTTCCATATACTGTATTAATGCTAAAACATAGGGTTCATTACAAATACCTTATTTGTATTCAGAAATAGTTCTCTCGATCTTATAATTACCTCTCCAAAATTAGTTTAATGTCCACCACTCACTCAAAGACAACTGCAGAGGTTGAAGTAACTAAACAAAGTTTCTAAACACCCCTGATGGTCACAAAGGCGTTTAAGTATCCCCGAAAGGGCGCAAATTGCGTCATATGCGTTAAAGGTTTAATACTAATAATGTGGAATTTAGTCTGGATGTTTTTTTTACTAGAAATTATAAACTTTGACCTTCTTTATAGGTAGGGCACAACTTATGATCATGCGACTTAAATTGCTTCAAACTCGGTGTGTCCAGGCATTTTGGCTCGAACGTCCCTTGATTTTGGCCCTGTCACTTTCAACTCTGGGGGGGAGGCACTCTATACAGTTCTGTCTTTTGTCTCCCTCACTCGCATATAAAAAAAAAATCATGAAGGGTCAATAACAGTTTCCGCCACTGCATTAAATTCTCCCCCCTGCCTTAACAAATTCAAAGTATATATTCATAAACTACACTGCAGATAATTTCAATAATAAAGGTTCTAAAATATATAACTCTTATCAATGCAGGCTTATGTATAGTTACCAAAACCTGAACCTTGGACAATACGGTAGAGGACTGACTAGTTGCTCAACATCACGGGTTAAGGGGAGGTTTTTAGTTTGCTCCCTAGACCGCCATCAAGACCCCCCCCCCCCCCCTTAGAGATAAATTTGTACATTTTTCGGTAGTAAAACATCCCGGTCGAAGGCAGTTTCTTCCAAAATGACAGGCTTGCCATCGTTCGCGAGGAAAAATTAGCTACTTAAATGGCATGACAGGCCTTAAAATTTACAAATTGGGGCAAAAAGTCTTGCAATAGTCAAAACGAATAGTAGACGGTCATAAAATGTCAAACCGAGCTAAACATTAGGGCGAAGGGGTCCAGAAAAAGGCCTTAATGCAGTGGTGACTATAGTTATTAGCGTTATACATCAGGATGTTAACTAATACTAACCTAATTTTTCAGATGACATGATAGACGTCCAGCCTGAGGGGGGACAACAGACGGATGGTGTGACTCTTGGACCAACAGCTCTCATCAACGATAACTCTGTAATACGGGTCTGTCCCTAAAATGTTTTAATACGATCTTATTATGAAAGTCTATGCAATATAATATTTTGAAGTTTGGTCTGCAAAGTCCGTTTAAATAAATACAACTACTAATTTAATAGCTATGGATACTGAATAAATGATTAGTGCCCTTTTGGCCTGAAGAATAATTGTCCTAGAGTACACACAGACGACTGGTTTCTGTCTTAGTGGACGTAGCCTTTATAACTTCCTAAATATTTAACTGTTGTGCCTTATCCCCCAAAGTAGGATTAATTTTGCTGGCTACAGTTTAAAATATTATCGTTGTAACTGGTCTAGGATATCCGATAATCCTAAAATTTAAGTTAGAAATGTTAACTATCACAATTCTCAAAATGGGATTTGGTAACTTTCAATTCAGTTCTTACTATGTAGTGTTTTTTTAAATGTGTGAATAATGTAATATCGAAGCTAATTTGTATAACTTTTATTTGTCAAAACTCTTTGGTTAAACTATTATAAGACTATAATAATAATATACATTGGCCAAAAAACCTGAATGACAAATTGGCATAAGTAGACCAGTTTAGTAATACCTAAGAAACTTCAAAATATTCCATAGACTGTCATAAGTGGTGGACAGGGTATAGGCTGCAGCTTTACCTAACCAATTTAAAATGATTTCGTACAAATGGCAACACTGTTTATATAGTATGCAACAGATACTTTCCAAACTGAAATGTTTAGGAAATGGGTAAATGGTGAAAACAGGCTTAATTAACTAAACTCGGTTCACTATAGGTAGGTAGAGATGCTTGTGATTTAGTAATGTGTATATTTATTGAACATAGTTTTAAATATAATTGCAATACATTTTCTTCGAAATTCGTACCATATTTTGTTGTCAGTATTCATTTTAGGATGACTATTTAAGTTGAGGCATTGATTGCGAGCTAAAGGTACTGAAGAATTTATCGTGAATTAAGGAACCAAACTTTAATATATATATATATACATATAAGTAATGCGAGTGCAACTGAATTCACTGATGTGGAGAACTGGTGCTTATGACACTAGAAATTCCTAGTATTTATCACAAGTAATTGAAACTAATGGTAGTGACAAAAACAATGGAAAGTGGTCAAAGTAAATTGAAGATTACATGTTAATTGTAATTGAATTAAGAATATTTGACTTATAATCGTGCGACTATTTCTTGATCAATGCTACCAGATAATTGCTTAATTAGCTTTGGAAGAACTAAGAATGAAAGGGCTAGCAAATATGAAAATTAATAATCTTACTCGGACGGGTCTTTCCTGGGTTGTAGAAAATAGAGGTATCAAACTTATAATTTAATTTGGCGTAATTTCATTGACCGCATTAAGATTGATGATCAGGTCAATCTAATAGATATTCTGGCTTTCACGAGAAGATATCGATCGGTTAAGGACCACAAGGAATCAATGGGGTACACATTACATATACCCTTAGAATCAAACTGGTCCTTCCTAAACTGGGTAAAATTGTCTATGGGTAGCCAGAATAAAGTAAATAATCATAGTGACAGTATAACCAAAAACAAAATTACTGACCGGTATTTACTAAACTCGGCGAATCAAGAGCTTAAGATTATCCAAATTAAACTTCAAATTCTGACAGGTTCTTTTTTAAGTTAACTAAAATCGTCTGGAGGTAGCAATGATGAAAAAAACGTTTGGGTCCTCTGCTTAAATGAGTTATGAAATTGGGTAAAATTATAATAATAATTAATGATTGTTAAGACTATTGCTGAATTCCAGTCTTCCACGTCTGAATCAATAGTCTTCACATTATGTAGCTCTCCAAAGAAGTTATGTCTGTTAAAGTAACCTTGAGGAATATTTGCCTTGGCCATCTTGTAGTGGGAGTTTCCCAAGAAGAGTCTTGAGTATATCAAAATAAGTTTGATTGACTAGACTATAAACCAAATATAATACAGTAGTTGTATATAGATCGACCTTCCCTTGATTATTATATATAAATAAAGTTAAGTAACACCCCGTTTTAACATTAATCAACTACAAACCCCAATGCACTTGAATACACTAATGAAAACATATGGTCCTCACGGGATTCCAACTCGGTACCTTTCTATCCTTAGATGGATTTAGCAATGTCAATATGCTTCTAAAAAGTATATTCTCAAGACAAAAATATTATTCATTTGCATAAGTTCTATAAATTCATAGTTTTATTATAATATAAGTGTTGCCAAATGTACGAATATTCCTTTATTGGCTATATAAAAAATGCTGCTAGTTAGTCGAAACCAAAATAGTTCGCCCAAAATCCTGCTCAAATACAGTGTAATTGTAAGTTATATAAATTTGTCTTTGACAGTTCTCAATTGCTTCCAATAACCTGTGCCTAAAAAGATTTGTTTAAAGTCCTATAAGTGTCGGCGAACTATTTATATTGACTGTACCCTTGTTAATATTAATATGTAGTCTTTAAGTAAATACAATAAGTTTTATATAAGTTATGGAAAACACTGGAGACTAAGAAAAATATAATTATTTGAATCTACTATATAACTGCATTCACCTGTATCAATGTGACTAATATAACACATTAAATGTTGGTTTACCCTGCTGAGATAGTTATAAATGCCACTGTAGATGAAGATTATCATAGACCAGCTTTGAATAAATTCGAAATCGGTTTAACCTTGTGTCCAAAGTAACCCCAGATAAACATATAACTATCAAATCAATTGAAAATACTAAAGAACCATAATATAGGCCTCTACTGTAATATGTAAAACAGGCTGCTCATAATGTCCGATACCGTCCCAATTGTCACTGAAGACTACGAACAGGGCATTGATTACAAAATTGTTACCAAGGTCCATGCAAAGTTTGATTTGTTAATGTTAATCCTAGGTGGACTCTAAGCTTTTAGATAGTTTTTTTATGAGCACTTATGCCTCGTCTTAAGCGATTATCCTTATGTTCCGAACAATATATCTAAGATTATCAGTCCCCCCATGTCTAAGGACTTTAATTTTGTTTAGAAGTTGTTGAAATACTTAACGTCAAGCCTACATGCCTAGACTCGTGATAAATATTTAAAAAAAAAAATTGTTGTACTGTAAATTGGATTATTTCCTTGTGACTACTTCAAAGGTATTAAAGCCTATTCGTACAACGGATATAACTTTAGAATTATGACTCCTGTTTTTAGAATAATAGCAGTCCTAGTGCTTTACTTAAAAGGTCCATTTGTTTAGGTAAATATTGATAACTGATATTAGTTTTTGATAAATTTGTTCTACAGCTGGCATAGTTTTGTTTTTAGTGTGATCAAATAAATGTGTTCAGGGATCACTTAAATTCTACAAGAAAGTGTTATATAATCCTGTTAGAAGAGTAAATTTAAACTTTAACCATTATTCTCCAGTGTTTACCCCAAGTCTTGAATAATAGTATCAAGAATTGCATTAACAATGGAAGCCATTTACAATAACTTGGTATAATTTAGAATTTACGACCTGATTTATATAGTTATTAAATTTAATTGGTTAATGAATAACAAAGTTAATCCGTTACTAATTATTTGTCTTAGCTTTAATAATTCCATTAATACAGAACTATACTGTAAATGTAAAGTAAAATTTCAAAGTTGATGCATTGATTTGGAATATATCGAAGAGTGAATGAAGGGTGTCTTACTTTGTTTGGGCACACTGTTTTCTATCTCATTCTATTTCTTTCCTTTTCTTTGGGGCCTCTTGTTCCCCTTGACTTATTAATGAAGTTAGGTAGACTGACTGACTGACCTGTTTTTCCCATACAACAATATTTAGCTTTGCTCACCGAATCATCGCTGCTGTTTGCTGCAATGGTGCCTCTCTCGACGACTCCTGATGCTTTCTCTCGCTCAATCAGTCACCACTGTTGAAGGGTCCATTGATGCTGTGGCAGTCGTTGATATGTGTCCAATAGTTGCCGTTGATAGAACATCACCGTCGCTTTGCTCTCGTCTGTCCACATCTTGTTTGAATCCCACCTTTCAACCTGAATAAAGTCATATTCAATAACTAGACTAATCACCATCCGCCAAATTATGCTCACACTTCACTACCTACCAACTCAAATGGAATACCTACAACTTCATACTGAATACTCCAGCTCACTCAATATCTCTATATATATATATTCAACACATAAACATCTTCATAAAGACAGATAATATACCAATAAATCTTAGTCAAAACAGATCAATTTGTTTGACCAACCATAGCAAGCTCGCTCCTACCTCATTGTTAATTCCTTGTCTGTTGTCGATGTACTCTGTCTGTTGTCACCCGTTCTGCTGCCGTTGGCCCGTTCTGCTGTGCCTAGCCTTTTCTGCTGTCTGCTGCATCTGCTTTACTCCTACCGTTTGTCCTTCTTGATACTGTCTGCTCATATCCCATACTTGACACCGACGACTTCTTGACTGCTTCCTGACAATAAAAAATAAATTACAAATATATTCCTGACTTTTCTTATGTGTGTTTGGGGGCGTGTTGCAGGGAGGGTATTGATGTACCAAGGAAGGAGGGAGGACAGAATAGATTTAGCCAGAATACAGAATAGAACTAGTGTGCACAATAGAACAGACTAGGGCTGAAGGGAAGATTTATCTGGGATGGGGATAGGATGAACTACCAGGGAAGGGAAGGAAAACTCGTAGCGGGTGTGGGATGGTTATGTAGGAGACTGAACGAAAAATCTTAATATATAAGAACAAACTAGAACTCCCACCACCCTTCAGAGTCTAACCCCCCCCCCCCATCCTACCCCTGGTACCCCCCCCCCAACCCCTAGGTCCCCCTCAGGCCCCCCCCCCCCCGGGTCCCCCTCAGGTCCCCCCCCCCCCCCCCCGGGTCCCCCTCAGGACCCCCCCCCCCAGGATCCCCTTCACCCCCCCCTCAGGATCCCCTTCTACCCCCCTCAGGATCCCCTTCTACCCCTCAGGACCCTCCCTCCCCCCCTCAGGACCCCCCCTCCCCCTTAGGACCCCCACCTCGACCCCCCTCAGGACCCCCGACCCCCTCCGTGAAACTCTTGTATTTCTGGTGCCTCAATATTTTCATCTTTTTACAGATATGACTTGTTGCTGTGACCAGGCTAAGGACCCTGGACCAATGGACAACACCACCTATTTGTTTAAAAAAATAAATAAAGAAGAAATACTAGTCTTGACTATTGATTCCAACCTGTTGATGTAATCCAATATTGTAGATCAATCTTATATATTTCTGATAGTTATTCATATTAACTTTGAATGCAAAAAATTAAACTAATTATTATTGTAATCCAATATCGCAGATGTTGTTGGATAACGATTACTGAAATTAAACTGAAATCAATAAGAATAGCAAAGTCAATTAAACTAATATTAAAGGCTTACAATCTAACTTAAATTAATTAATCTTAATTTTGGAATGAATAGAACAATTTGTTTAAACAATTACTACACGCCAAATACCCTCTATAAATTTAAAGACCACTTTACAAATTATTAAAAATACAAATTTGAAATATTGGAATACATTGCCAGATAATAGAAACGGTAAGTTCACGAAACGAACTACCGAATAAAATGTCTGGGTAAGGAGGGATGACTTTCAATACCTAATATATCTAGATTCTTGGAGAGATAGGTAGGAAGAGCTATAGGAGTGGGATAAGCAGGCAAATAGCAATAGTTACATGGGATAGATCATGATAGCTACATTGGTATATATACACCTGTTACATGGGAAGAATAGATCAGTAGAGATATAGTTCAGGAATAGAATATAGTTTAATGACTCTAGTAATAACATATATACAATAGTTTCAAATTACATAACCAATCCTCCTAATAAAACTTAAATATATACATAACTTAAAATAACATGAACAGTTCTATGGGATACGGCCAGTAAAAACTATTAGATGGGGATAAGAGAGATTGAATCCTAACTTGCACATAGCTCCAGTCACATAACATTAGTATTTAAATAATTAACTTTGGCATGGGTAATACTTTGGACTCCCACATGTCCTATCGAGAACACCGAACACTACCAACACACCAAAGCACTGCCAACACATCAAATATAACTACCAACACCTCGTATAACACTACCAATTCAACAAATGTCACTGCCAACACATATGCTTATTTATTGTACATGGCTCCAGCTGCATTATACCTTCAATGATTAAATTAACCAACACCTATACACCACTTGGCCAACACCACGTAATTACCAAGATCACTGAATACTGCCAACACACTAAATCACACTGCCAACATTTAGGTTCAATGATTGTAATCTTATCCTTGCCAACAATCCACACTACTTTTCCAACAGTCGTACACAAGTTTAATCGGCATATCACTACCTTCCCCTAATTTGACCGTACATTGTTAACACCTAATCATACACACTTAATCAGTCCCGTAATGAATATATCCCCCTACTTTGATCACGTACTCTGCCAACATCCACAAAATTCCATCTCGCTTCCAATACACAATGCCAATTGACTTATAATTTTACCAACATCCCTACTTAGTACTACACATTCTCATACACAACAGGGAAACTAATTCTGAAAACGAACCTCTCTCCAAAAGCTGCACACTAGTTTCTAAAGTATTAAACACTACTTCATAAACAAAATAGGTTAGAGTTGAGCTATAACCTAGATAGTTAACACAGGCTTACCTCAGTACTGTCTGGAGGTAGAGGGAAATAGTCCAGGTGTAGACTAGTACTCCCTATCTTAGCTGAACTAGATTAAACCTCGAAGTAATTATTAAAAGGACAGTACACTTACGAACATTGGAAATATTATAAAAGTATTCCTTAAAAGCTTGGCTATTGAAAAGTTAAACGGAAATCATTGATTAAGAATGATCAAAAATGCCAAATTCCATTGCCAATGAAAAATAGGCTTAAAATCCAAAAAGCAATGAAAAATTACCGAAAGCCCAATGGTTATTGCAAAATGAATATACTATAAAGATGTACTTTCCAAAGAAAATTAGAGTACACAATGGGCAGATCCTGTAGTGAACCAAAAGTTATACCATGATCACAAAGCCAAGTTCGGTATAAAGTACTTTAGGTAAAGATTATATACAACCAGTAAGGATAATACAAAAATAACGAAGTATTAAAAGTATATGATTTTTGTAAGATACTATAAAAATGTATGTCCGACTCTGATCAATAAAATACTAAGTCTATATATTCTTTTTAATATCCATTATATTTTTGTTTCTCCTGTTATTTCAAGTTTATATAATGTATGTACAGTGTTTTGTAAGATATTATAAAAATGTATGTCTGACTGATCAATAAAATACTAAGTCGATATATTCTTTTTAATATCCATTATAATTTTGTTGTTATTACAAGTTCATTATATTTAATTATTACTTTAAGTTATTAAAGTATAGTTTTGCTAAGTTCTTTTCATATTCAGTATATTTTCTAAGTCCATATATTGGAACTTAATTTATAATTGGGAACTATTTTTTCTAAGTTCTCTTCATATTCAGTATATTTTCTCAGTTCTCTTATGTGTAGTTTCATATTTTATTTATTTTTGTTTCTAAGTCCATATATTGGAATTTTATTTATAATTGAGAACTAGTTTTTCTAAGTAATTGTTTTATTTTATAAGTTCTCTTTTCATTTATTTTTTCTAAGTCCATTTATTGGAACTTTATTTATAATTGAGAACTATTTTTCTAAGTTTTTATCAGTTATAATAGTCATAGCTTATAATATAGTGATCAATAAAAGATAGAAGTTATTTTTTTTTTTTATTAAGCAAAGTTCGCGTGACAAAGACGATATATAACAATATTATATCAAGTGAAGTTAATAGCAAATACAGAGTTATGAATTCAAGTGATAGAATATATCATAAGTTACATTTAAGGCAAATACAATCATTATTGAAATTAAAGCAAAGCAAAATATTGAAGCTGAAGGAGGGAACCAA